>PVHP010000295.1:100735-167222 GCA_004024765.1 Zapus hudsonius | reverse complement strand
CCTGGGTAGGACTTTCATGAGCACAACCCAGACACTGAGTTTACATCTTCTCTCACCTCTATCACTAGTCTTCTGTGGTCTTCTGACCAAGTCAGTTGTGTTCTCTGCACTTCAGCCTCACAAACTAAGATGCAGGTGACTTGACATTCTTGACAAAGAAGAACTATGATGAGGGCTGGTGATAAACAAAAAGCACAGATTCAAGAGAGAGGGGACATCCATTGGGTTTTCAAATAGAATTTTATCAATTTGCTGCTTTAATTTTTCTTGGGAAGACATAAACAAATGTGTATTCACTCCAGATAAGGCACAATAACAACCTGAAGAAACAATTTCACCATAGTTCCTTACAGAAGCTTTTGGGAAGCTATACCATCAAAGGACAGCTGTGCGTCCTTCATATCTTTCTCCCACACTTACAGACAACCACTAACTATTTGCATATCCTCCCAGAGAGATGAGGTCTCATATATCACCTGGTGCGCCCTTGATTTTCAGAGAATGGGAATGGGAGAGCTTCCGTCACTGCTGACCTGACTTCAATACAGCAATTAAGCCTATTGTGCACAGAGGACAGATTTGCACATCACATTTATAAATCTGCTTCTCTTTGATGGAAGTGTAAAGAATTCTAATATTCTTTGTCAATGTCCCTACCTCCAAATTATTAGAAACAGTTCTTTCAAAGAATAGAAACACTTTCCTGTCTAAAGTTTTCAATTAAATATTCATACGAATCAGATAATTCTCCCAGTTCTAACTTCAAACATGCCCTTATTCTTTAGGAAACATAGTTAAACTATAAGTAAATAATTCATGGGCTGGAGAGATGGCTCAGCAGTTAAGGCACTTGCCTCCAGTGCCTAAGGCCCCAGGTTCAATTCCCCAGGACCCACATATGCCAGACCCACAAGGAGGTGGCCCTGGTGCTCTCTCTCTCTCTCTCTCTCTCTCTCTCTCTCTCTCTCTCTCTCTCTCTCTCTCTATCTCTCTGCTTGGAAATGAATAAATAAAATATTTAAAAAATAATAATAATTCAAAATTGACTGAATTTATTAAAATGCACTCAATTGTAATTTATTATGCTATAGTTAGAAAACAAGACAGAATTAAAGAATTCTAGGAAACTTGAAATTTATAAATGTACGCAAGACTTCAAAAAATAAGCTCTGTTACTGGAATCATCCCATTTTAGGTATTTTTCTGAATGATCTATCAGTTCCAGAGAAGAGGTTAGTTCTTACTATGTTTATTGCTGGTTTTCGTTATGGTAGAAGGAAAGCTTTCTATCTTCTTATTGTTTGCTTTTTAAGTTTCACAGCAGACAACAATATCATCACCTTTAAATTTACTGTTTGCCTTAGAAAGTAAAGATAATTCCAGTCCAAAGAAACCAACACTTCAGAATGTGTTGGAAGTCATGTGATAGTCACATAGGAACATGTGTTGACCATTTAGCTTGAAGCTTTGTATTTAGACATTAATATAAAAATCAATATTGAAATGAAGCTAATGATTTTCCTTGGTCATAAATAAAAGCATTAAATACAAAAAAATTCTCCCTTCAGTTAGAAACATGGCATTTAATGGCTTACACATTCCTAGATTATATTGTATATAATCACACTGATAACAATAGATCATAGAAACGGTTTATGACTTGCACATTGCAGAGGCACTAAATGAATTAAGATACTATTTGAGTATTCTGTGGAAACGCCTAAAATAATAACAACACAAATTTCCCATCTTTTATGAGTGTCCACCAGACTGTAAAGTAGTCATCTTATGATAGAATCCAAAGAACATGGAGATTTTGGTTGATAGAAATCTCACTATTTATGTTTATCAGAAGCCTGTCTGTGTAAACCAGCCTCCTACAATACTGTCTGTGATACTGAAGAAAATGAGTATGTTTTCTGCAGTGTATTATTTCTTTCCTTGGAGATGACTCTATCTTGCTTTCTCACATGTCTGTGCTTCTTGCAGAAAGCTGATCTGCTGGAAGTTTATACATGTTGGTGCCATTCCTCTGGTCCTCACTTAATTCTGTGTTCAATGGATGGAATGTAGGGTTGAGATGTAGAATTCACTTTCATTCTCTAAGACAGCAGTGCTGTAGAGTCCAGAATAGTCCCTGTAACCCCTCACCCAAGAAGGTCAGTCAGATGTATTTTATTTTAAGAGCAAATAAGAGCAAGAGGGTCATATCCGATAGAAAACAAACACATACAATAGGTAATACAGTAAGATTATAGCCCAAAAGAATCTTATGAACATATATGATTATTTACTTGGGAGAATGTTTATGTGTTCAATTTTTATACTATATTGATTTAAGAGGAAATGGTAGAAATAATACATCTTCTTTCAACTTGGAATTTTAATTTACAATGTACCTATGAAAGAATTGTCTTTCATTTTCTCACACACTCATGAGATTGTTGTGGACATAAATTATGTAAATTTTTCCAGATAAGAAAATGAATGTAGTCATTGCCACATATGAAGGGGTAGATTGACATTGCTGAATATTGAATAGCCACTTGCTTGAGAGGCTGATTAAAGTATAATCTTGGGGATCAAAATATGACTCCGTGGTTAAGTGCACTTCCTGGGAAAGCATGAGAAGTCCCCAGTTCTAATCTCCAGGAAAACAACTGGGCATGGCCACATGGCCTGTAACCCTGGCCCTGAAAAGGGGAACAGAGACCATGGAAAATCCCCTTCCCATGCTCAGGAAACCTAGCAAACTTGCCCCCATGGGAGTCAAGCACATGAGGCTTTGGAAGGCCACATGTGTATATAACATGCACACACACACATATACAAGAACACATGCATGCACGCAGGACATGTGTATACACAAAAGCACAAATAAAGTCTAATCTCTATTTTTGAATTCAACATGCGGTGCTTCATTCTTACCCAAACTCTTAAGACACTTTTCTATTTATCTTTAATATTTTGGAATGGGAGGAATAAATCTGAAAAGTTGTGATACTGGTATAAATGAAGAAGGTCAGGCGCGCTGTGTTTGAAACCATAAAAGAGCTGCGGACATGCTTGCTGGGTTCACAATGTTACTTCAGGTGAGTGACAGATGACATAGACTCTCCAAAGATCTTGTCCTTGACTGGCTGGAGGACTTTATTTTTTTAGAAATAAGCTTGTTGAAGACATTATAAGTTTAAAATAAGCTCATAAAGGAACAGGGTAGGCCCTTAAAGCAATGTCACTTTGTTTTGATGAGACATACATATACACAGAGACACCCAGGGATTGCACCTGTGTGAACACACAGGGATTGGGTTTCACAAACATTTTCTGGGGACCTCCTGGGAGCTGTGAGAACCTGGAAGAGGCAGGTAAGAATCTAAGGTGGTCGGTGACATCAGGGTCCTTAAGACCTTTTGCAGGCCTAAGGAGGAGTCTTCTGTTGTTATAAGCCACTTAATTTGTGACTCTTCCATGACAACTCTGGGTCTCTAGTAGAAACACCCTGACAGATTTTCCCCAGGAAACCCCTACACACATATGTAAAACATGAAATACCAAAAATACACAGAATGAAGGCTATTTCCCAGCTTTGGATCCCTATTGATGTCCCATATCTTCAAGTTTAGAAGGAGAAGAAATTTCTTTCAAATCTATTGAAAATAAGTGGGAGTCCAGGAAGTGGGTAATTTTCTTTTTATTTCCCAATAATCCACACCTATGAACTGATCAATAAATAAAAGAAAATGTGAGATATACCTATTTATACATGCCAGCATACATACAAACATACACACACAGATATAGATGTGACTGGTTATATTGTTTTCCCCATTCAATGACTACCCTAATCTCAATTTGGTAAATCTCTATTCTCTTAGGTAGAGTGTATGGTTTCTTGGTATAAAAATGGTGTGTTCTGAGGGACTCTTCTTTTACTCTTTGGGTTCATAATCATATATTTTATGGTTAAATTTATGTCTTCTATACAATGTAGCTCCAAAGAAACATTCTCAACAACATTGACCATAGTGTGAGTGAAATTAATCAGGTACAGAAAGAAAAGAACTATAGATCTCCATGATAGGTGGATTATCTATTGGGACATTTCTTTGGGCTGGTAATAAGGTAGAATTTCTGTTGTTCCTCAGGCCTGACTTCTAAGTCTTTAGAGGATTAGAACCAGAAGAGGAAAGAGAGAAGATCACACACAAAAAGGTCATTTTCTTATTTTTTGAGTGAGACAAGTTCTCATTTTTTGAGTGAGGAGATGAAGAAAATGAGCTCTTTCCAAATGTTCCCCCCCTATTTATGGTTAGGTGAATCCAATGGAAGAAGATTGCACAGAAGAGACAATTTCTACACTGAGAAAATGTAGACTCTACCTAAGGGAGAGAGACTGATGATCTGTGGTTATGGTGAGTTAGTGGAAAAATTAATCTTGATTGCACACTGTCTAGTTCAGATCATTAAGTTAATGAGCACTGTTGTGTGTGGAGACATATCCACTCCTACATATGTCCTGCTTTGTTTAAATACAAGTGGAAATTCTCAGCCACAACTAGGAATCAACATGTCTTTTCTCTGAATGTCCAGCTAGTAAATATTTCGGTTTTGAGGAGGTCATAGAAGGCCTCTGTGACATTGTCTTTCCTTTTATATTTAAAAGTATAATAATCATTATAATTGGAGAATCAGAATAGATAGTATTTATCAACTGAAATTAGCAGTTGAAAGACATAGGCTGAACTCTGATGAAAACTCATTTGCATATTCTCACATTGTACTTTTCTGATATCATGAGACAGGGATACAGATTTATCTATACAAGAATATGAGCTGTGTGATTTATGGATTTCCAGGGTTTGTTGTGTCCCAGCCTGGCTGAATATCTGGGAGCTAAGCTTTAGAATATGTACCCGGATGAAAGCCCAGAGCATGGTAGCTCATGCCCTTTGTTCCTAGCACACCTGTGCCCCCCTGGAGACAGGGGGGATGGCTGACAGTCCTAAATCCTGTTTATAAGTGCTAATAGGTTTTACTCCTGCTGGCTGAGTTTCCCTGGTTTTGTTCCTGCCTGCTGAGCCCTCTTGTGAGCAGCCTTGGATTGTATAAAAGGTTTGATACTGAAATAAAGTTTTGAGATCTGCTCGGACACTTCTCCCAGTCTCGAGTGTATGTGGGGCTCTGGCTGCACATTCATCTTTCCCCATGGAGCTTGTCTCCTGCTGACTGGTGAGACAGAATCACAGAGAACCAGAGATCTGTAACTGACTCTCTGGGGACCCAACAAGGGTTCACTGATAAAACCATTTTATTTAAACAGGATTCTAATGTTGAATATTTTAAAAAGGTTTTTTTAATAAGAAAGTTAAAATCTCTTATTTTTAAAATATATATAATATTTGTTTAGCTCCTCACCTCTGCTCCCGTTTCCCTGGGGCCCTCCTCAGTGGTGTTATAGTATTTACTGTGGCATCATGAAGTTTCTTAGTCACTACCTGTGGGGTAGCAGGGGATGGGGTAACCATGCTTAAGGGTATTCCTATCCACTTTGTGGTTCTTACAGTCTTCCCACCCCCTGTTCTGCAATGTACCCTGAGCGATGGCAGTCTGATTTAGCATTGAGTTCTCTATAGTCTCTGGATTTCTGCTTGGATTGGTTTTGATTGATCAACATGTCTGTCATCATTGCTCTGGAGCTGGTTGTCAGGCTAGCAGTAAGAGCAGTAATCATGTAACCACTGGTCCCTGGAGGATGTGAGAGAGATGGCATGTCTTATGGTGGCCATGGGTATCTTCTCATCTCATTGACAGATCTTGGTTCTCCTCTGTTTTCTCTGAAGCCTATGAGCTTCCTGACCATGGGATTCTGGGTTGTTTTCCAGTACCAGATAAGAGGATTTTTGTTTTTTTTTTCCCAACGAGTGGGCCTCATGTCTAATCAGAGAACAGCTGCTTACAGACAAAGGCTGTGTGCCACTATCAAACAAGTGTGCACTTCTCATCTGGCTAATAATTAATCTTGTAGTCCACAAGGTCCCTTGCTTATTGATGCTATTGGTCACCATTGTCCAACAGTGCTCCCGTAGGACTTTCCAGCACTGTGAGGGCTGGCCAAGGGAGAAGTGGTTTCCATTTCAGTTTCAGCATGGTATTCCAACATCCTGTGACTGCAGCCTGTGTTGCAGTCAGAATAGGGTCTTCAGCAATAGGGTTTTACCTTTTAGCTTTGGCAGGTAATCAAGTGTTTTGGCGACCCAATTCTGGGCCTGCGATTTACCTGTGAAAGTCCATGATTTTAAGGTTAAGCTTTTTCTACATTCTTCAGGGTGCTTCTGCTGAGACTGTCTGTGTTCCCCTTTATTGAGGGCTATATCTTGTAGAATGCTAATCAGAATGAGGGTTTCCACAGAACTGATTCATGTTATCTTAACTTGAGTAATTCTCTCTCCACTCTCCCTACCCCTATCCCTAGCCCTCCAAGCCCACCTACACCCATATTGTGTCCGTCTCCTAGCCTGTCCTGTAACCCCTTCTCTCCTTTCTTCCTCTTGTTTCTCTCAGCTAGTCTCATTCTGATTTTATGCCCATGTCCCCAATGCATAAAACTATTTGCACTTATCTCCAATCGATCCCAGGTAGAAACTGTAAATGATAGAGTCGATGCGGTGTTTGTCTTTCTGTGCCTGCATGACATCACTGAGAATGATTTTTTCCAACTCCATCTATTTTCCTGTGAATTTTGCTATTTCATTTTTCCCTGCCACTGAGTAGAATTCCATGGTGTATATATGTACCACATCTTCATTATTTATCAGTGGATGGGCATCTGGGCTGATTCCAGTTCCTAGTTACTGTGAAGAGAGCAACAACAAACAGGGCTGAGCAAGTATCTCTGTAGTCAAGTGTAGAGTCTTTAGGGGACATGCCCAGAAGTGGAGTAACTGGATCAAATAGTAGATCTATTTTCATCCAGACAAGCAAACCATCAACAGAGTCAATAGACATCTCCAAGGATGGGAGAAAATCTTTGACATTTGTACCTCTGACAAATGTCTAGCGTCTAGAATGTATAAAAAACTCAAAAACTAGACAATACAAAAATCAAACAACCTAATCAAAAAATGGGATAGAGAATTGTATAGAGAATGCTTTAAGAAAGAAATACAAAAGGTAATTACACTCTTAAAGAGATGTTCAACATCTTTAATCATCAGAGAAATAAATGCAAATCAAAACAACTTTGAGATTTCTTCTCACTCCAGACAGGATGGCATCTATCAAAAAATGGAATGATTAGAGAATATCCAGAGACACGGCCCCCCTCAGTAACAACACAGTAGGGCCGGCAGAACTGGGCTAACTCCTAGGCTAACCATTGTCCCCTGCCCCAAGGACTGATCCAGATGGCCCACTGGAGAGAATATCCAGCTGATTGAGGATGGGGAAGAGGGACATTGGGGAACTGGGGATAACAACTCATTGTTTGCCCATTAAATAATGTAACTCATTATGGAAAAAAATGGAATAATAACAAATGCTGGTGAGGCTGTGAGGATGATGAACCCTTAACCATTTCTGGTGGAAGTGCATTCGTGTGCAACCACTATGGAAACCAGCATGCAGACTCCTGAGAAAGATAAAGATAGATCTATTATTTATACCTTTTAGGTACAAATATTTAGCAGTGTCTTAGTAAGAGATTTCACCTTCCAGACTCCCATGGGCTAGCCATTTTCCACTCAGAGTTTAGCTTTTTCTTCCATAAATGGAAGTTGCACAGTTCTGTTTTTTAATGGGTATTTTTTTAGGACTGAATGTATTTATATGAAAAGAACCTGGAATATCAAATGAGCACCATGTTGTCATAAATAAAAGCTTTAATAATATTTTAATATTATGTTTTTATATTTTTGAAATATAAAAACATTTTTTAAGAAAAAACCTATAGATGTATGCCTCTAACATACTGTTCATTATAATTTCAAGTCAAGATTTTAGTTTTATCAATGTTTTGTGTCTAATTGTATACATATATATATATATATATATATATATATATATATATATATATATATATATATATATATATATACTTTGTTACATAATGATAGGGTTATATTCTGAAAAATGTGGCATTAGTTGAATTTATCATTATGTGAAAAATCTTCCTCTATGCTCAGGAACAAGGTAAAGATATCCATTCTCATCAAGTCTATTCAATATAAAATTGTAATGTCAAGACATAATTGGGCAAAAAAGTCATCTGATTTGGAAAGAAAGAAGGAAAATTATCTTGGCTTGAAATGTCATGATATTTAATTCTATTTAGAGGATTCAAAAGAATCTATACACATGCATGAAATGTTCAAATTGGTGAATTTGGCTAAGTATCAGGATACAAACTGAGCACTCAAAAATCAGCATTATTTCTCTATGTTCACAATGAACAATCCCAAAAGGAAAACCAAAAATTACTGATATATAATAATATCTAAAAATAAAATTCTTAGAAATTACTTAACCAAGGAGGTCAAAGATGTGCAACTGTAAAAACTAGAAAACATTACTAAAATATACTGAAGACTAAAGATTGTCAGGTTTTGTAATGGGAGATTTAGGTATAAATCTTAACCCTCCCCAAAATGATTCTGTAGACTAACTGAAATCTCTCCCAAAATATCAGTGATAATGTTTACAAAATAGAAAGAAATTCTTCCTACAACTCACAGAGAGTCTCAAAAGATTCCTAAATTAAAAGCCAATGTTGTTTTGTTTTGTCCTGTCCTGTCCTGTCCTGTCCTGTTTTGTGGTAGGATCTTGCTCTAGCCCAGGCTGACTGGAATTCACTGTGTAGTCTCAGGCTGGCCTCAAACTCACAGAGGTCCTCTTACCTCCACCTCCCAAGTGCTGGGATTAAAGGCGTACACCACCATGCCCAGCAAAAACACTATCTTATGAGGAGAAGAAAACTAGAGTATTCACTTTGCAATTTCAAAACATACTATAACAGCTATAGTTATCAAACAAGTAAGATTCCATCAGGACAGAAATTTGGACAAATAAAAGGACATAATGACTAGAAATATATTTTGCATATATTGTCAAGTGATTGTTAACTACAAATAGTCCAAAATAATCCATTGGGAAAAGGAAGTCTCTTCAAAACTTGAGTTGGGTATCTATAATCTACAGTAAACACAAAAATTAACTCAAATATACCTGAGCCATAAAGTATAAAAACTTAATACGTTAAACACTTTAGGAGAAAGCAGACAAAAAACTTCATAAAATTGGATTTGCAAATCATCCAATGGACATGATGTTAAGGAGATAGATAATAGAAGAGAAAAGAGATAAATTTGGCTTTGTGAAAAAAAATTTAAGAAACAAAATCTTCATCAAAAAGCATTAATAAGCATGTAAAAAGTCAACTTCAAAAAATTCACAAATCCTATATCTGATGATTGCTTAGAACTTACTATATATTCAGATATTCCGATCCTTACAACTCAAGAACAGCAACAATAAAATCACATCAATTAAAAATGGGCAAAAGTCGACATGAGGTATATAAATAGCCAATAAGCACTTGAACAGATGGGCAGTATTATGATTCATTATGAAATCACAGCTGCGAGATTCCATGTCAGAGTCAATAGCAAAGGTACATTTAAGATAATAAAACCAGAAAAGAGCAAGTGTTGGCAAAGTGGTGGAGAAACTGGATGACCTGTGCATGTTAGCGGGGTGCTGAGTCTTCCAGCCACTGTGGAAAACTGTCATTCCGCCAAAAGTTAAAAATAGAATTGAGAAATTCTCACAATATAATTGGGTTTTGATGAGATTTGTACAACAATATAAATATTTTAAATGTATAGTTAAATAGTTAAGATAATAAATTTTATATATGTGTCATGTCACAATAGACTTAACTTTATATTATAAATATTATTATATTTCACACTTGGTGGACATTTGAACACCTAAAAGAATTTTGATTATTGTACCAGCTTTTAACTGACATAAAAAAATTAAGGCAAACTATATCTTTATAACAAGACATTTTCCCTATGGCCCTTTCCAATATCCAACATGCAGAAATCCCTTTGGTCATCCATTTCTTTCTGGAAGCCATATAAATACTATAATGACATATAGTATGTATGCATGTATGGAGGAATCATTTTATATTTTATTTTATTTGTGATGTCTGGGATCTAACCCAAAGCTTTTAGCAGGCCAGATAAGCTCTCTCCTAGGGATCTACATACCTACCCCAATAGTGCTGTCTTTTGCATAAAATATAATATCTAAAATTCATTAATATATCTATATGCTTATCATAATTTGCATTCTGATTATCATTGTATTATAATGCATTTGAATACAATGTAAACTGTATTATATTAGAAATTGTTAACACTAATTATATTATTGTAAAGCACCATGATTGATCTACTCATCTGTTGGTAGATATTAAGGGGCTATTATGAAAAAGCCAGCTATGAAGATTAAGCACAAGGTGTGAGTGGATATTTTCCAACAAAAATATCAAGGAATGGACTTTATTGGTCATAGCACTTATGACACTTAAATTTCAAGAAACTGCCTAAAAAATTCCAAAACAAATCTTATTTTACAGGACCACAAGCAAAGAAGGGAGTTCCAATTCTTTGCCAGCTGTGCCAGCATGGGTGGTTTGTTTGGGATTTTATTCATCTTGCAGGGTGTGAAATGGAAGCTCAGAGTGTTTTTACTGGTACTTTCCTGATGTCTACTAGTACTATGTGCATCCTCCTGCACTCAGGGTTTAGCTGAACGATTTCTTTTGTGAACTTTTTTCAGTCATTTTGCCTTTTTTGACTGGGCCGTTCATGTGTTAATTTTTTATTTATAAAAGGTCTTGATATTTCAGGCCGCTCTGCTCTTGCTGTGTCACACACATGCACCAGGACTACTTTTCCCTATTCTGTTCCTGGTGTACTCACATGACTGAGAAAGTACTTTGTGATTCTCATTTTAAATTTTACTTAAGACCAATTAATCTTTGCTCCTCTATGTGCTTTGTTCAATAAATCTTTGCCTCTATTAGTGTTGAGAAGATATTTCTTCAGAAAGTTGCAGTGTTAGGGCGTTTAGGGCGAGTCACCTAGAACTGATTTAGTTATGTGAAGAATGATCTGAAGATTGAAATTTACTTATTCTCCACGATATTATCCAGTCCTTTCAGCAACATTTGTTATAAAGCTTGTCCATTTTGTATGGATGTCCACTGAACTTTTTATTCTGTTGTTTTGAACTTCTTTTGTATTACACTAGAAATTCTCTCTCTCTTTTCTCTCTCTGTTTCTCTCTCTGTTTCTCTCTCTCTGTTTCTCTCTCTCTCTCTCTCTCTCTCTCTCTCTCTCTATATATATATATATATATATATATATATATATCTGGACTTGTAATTGACTTCATCAGCTCATATGCACTCAGCAATTGCTGTACTATTGAACTGCATCCTCCATTTTCTTTTAATTTGTCATTGGAAGACAGGATCTCACCAAGTTGCCTCGGTTCACCTTGAACTCAATCTGTAACCCAGGCTGAACTTGAGCTTGTAATGTTCCTGCCTCACCCTCCCAAGTAACTGTGACTATAAGTCAGCACCACCATAATCTAATTACTATATCTCAATTACTATGGCTTAACTGTAGCAAAACAATTATGGAATAAGTTTTAGGGTCATAAATTTGATTTTCTCCAAGATTATTAAAAGTACTATAAATTGTCCTTATTATCAGCATTTTCACTCACATTTAAACATAGTTTAGTTCTTTTAAAAAAGTGACTCTTTCATTAGGAATTTCAGTATATACATATACTGCCATCTTAAGAAAAGTAACATGCTAACAAATTTAGTGGGGGTGGAGAGATTTCTCAGTGGTTAAGGCACTTTGCCTTTGGTGCCTAAGGCCCCGGCTTCAATCCCCCAATACCCACATATGCCAGACCCACAAGGTAGTGGCTCTGGTGCTCTCTCTCTCTCTCTCTCTCTCTCTCTCTCTATATATATATATATATATATATATATATATATATATATATATATATATATATATATTTCTGCTTGAAAATGAATAAATAAAATATTAAAAAAAACAAATTTTGTGTTCTACCCTATAAACATGGTATTTAATTATATAGAAGTCCTATCTTTCAGCAATTTGTAGTTTTCAGGGTAAATATGTTGCAGATTTTTCATTAAAATTATTTTTATCAAGTTTTTTGAGATCTTTGATGTTGTTATGAAAGACCTCATTTTTATTTTTTTCTTTTGGTGTATAACAGAAGCTCATACATATATACAAATATACACACATAAATATATCACATTGTTTTTTTTAAATTTTGACTTTGTAGTTCATAACTATTATGGTTTGACTATGAACTGTCTCCCATAGCTCATGCTTTGAATGGTCCACAGTTTATAGAGCTTTTTTTTATGGCTAATCAAAACTTTAGGATACAGACCCTAGCTGGAGTAAGCAGGCTCATGGGGCAGGGCCTAGGGATTATTGTTTCTGATTCCTTCTTGTCTTCATCACTGTTTCCTAATTACTTAATCTTGGAATTTTCTGCTCTGCCCTACACTTATTCTCAGCTATAATGGACTGATGTTACTGAAACACAGAACCAAGTCTTTTCACCCTGTTATTTCTGTTTGGCTCTCTGTCATAGCATTAGAATGACTAGCTCATATAGGTTTTGGTACTAGAGAAGTGGGGTCATTGTTAAGACTAAACCTGATAAGGTTGTGTGTGTGTGTGTGTGTGTGTGTGTGTGTGTGTGTGTGTGTGTGTGTATGCCCACACAAATGTGTGTATTTGCATGTGAATGACTGAGGTCAATGTCAGATATCTTTCTTAATAACTCTCTATCTTATTTTTGCTTTGTGAGGAAGGGTCTCTCAGAAAACCCCAAAGACATGAGTTTGGTTTCCCAGTACTCATGTAAAGCCAGATACACAAAGTAGTGCATGCATCTGGAGTTTGTTTGCAGTGGCTAGAGGTCCTGGAGTGCTCCCTCTCTCTGTCTCTCTCTCTTATTTCTTTATCTGCTTGATAAATAAATAAAAAATTTAAGAAAGATTAGAGTTACTTTAAAATGGGACAACAGGAAAGATGTCTTGAGGCCATTTCAGGAATTGGGCAAATCCTACCCATCATAGGATCAAGGATGAAAAAGTTTTAACTCATTTAATAGACTTTGCTTGGAGAAGAGACCTTCAGGGTGTATCTATATTTCTGGATTGTGCTGTCCAAGCACTCAGAGGCCCCTGTAGCCATTATCCAAGAGGGACTGACTACTATCTCTTCCAGCAATGCTCTGCTTCCCAAGGCTGAACCAGCTAAGGACCAAACATGAGATTTACATACAAACACAGGAAGCTATGGGGGACACTGTATGTTTAAATCATCACATTCTGTCCCTGGACCCCATAGACTCATGATGCAAACTGCAACCAGTACAAGTCTAAAATTCTTTAGTCTTTACCAGTCCAATTGTTATTCAAAATTTCAGTCTCATCTGAGCCTCAAGACCATCTCTTAGCTGAAAACTCTGTAAAATCAAAATTCAAGTTACAAATATTCATCACAGAATGGCACAGAGTAAACATTATTATCCACCAAAGGAAGAATGGTAGCATAGCAAGGAAATATTGAACCAAGGAGAGATTGAAAACAAGCAGGCAAAAGCATCAAAACATCCAGGACATGGGACTTTTAATGAAATCTTCTGGGCTCCAAAAAGATGAGCAACTGCATCTCTCTAGCTGTTCTGTTTGCCTTCTGGGCTGATTCCCCCTGAGTCAACAGCTTTCTGTGACAATCTTTCCCTTTTCCAGGGATCCATTGCAGCCCATGTCTCATTCTCACAACTCCATGCCATCCTCTCACCCACAGTCATCATGCTTGGACTGCTACCCTGCCAAATCTCATCAACCAAATCTCATCAACCATCTCTGGAACAATGTCACAATCCACAGCCCTGACAAGTCCTGCATTTTCAACACTTGCAAAACCAGTACCAGATGGATGGTGTTGCCAATTTGTAAATTCAGAAAGGATTTTTAAAATATTTTATTTATTTTTAAGCAGAGAAATACAGAGAGAGAGAGAGAGAGAGAGAGAGAGAGAGAGAGAGAGAGAGAGAGAGAGAGAGAAACACCAGGGCTACCACCTTGTGGGTCTGGTATATGTGGGTACTGGGGAGTTGAACCTGGGGGCTTAGGCACTAGAGGCAAGTGCCTTAACCGCTGAGCCATCTCTCCAGCCCACTCAGAAAGGATTTTGAAGGTCAGGAGACTCCATCATTCATCCTTCAGGTTCCTCCTTTCAAAAGGATCAACATTCCTCCTATTTTCCCAATTCAATGCAGCTGACCCATCCTCAATGGTGGTGATCTCTTAAACAATTGCAACTGAAGTGTCTATTCTGAGATTTTCATTGATTTCTATGTCTAATTTTGCAAATCCATCCCCTCTGTACTTTACCAAAGTTACCAGTACATTATTTTAAAATTCAACTTTGCTCACGTTGGTAGGATATGGGCAGAATTCAGCCAGGCTTTCTGCCAGATTATAAAATGAACTGCCTCTGCTCACTTCCCACAAAGTCCTCTTTTCCCTCTGAAGACTCAGTTATGACCTGAGCTTTCCCAGTCCACAGTTCTCTTTACATTGTGGTCTTTCAAACATATGAATGGATCATCAAGCACTCCTCTACATCAAAGTTCCAAATCCTTCCATATTTCTCCTACAATCCATTTAGACTAAAAACTACATGGTCAGGCTCATTGTCTCAACAATCCCAACTTCCCCCTGGATATGTAACTTCAGTAAATCGCTTCCTCCCATAACTATACCTGGTTTGGAGGTTCACCCAGCAGTGTGTGTCTGATTATAACAGCAGGGTAAGAACAGATAACAGGATGGTACATCTTGTCACATTATCTGGGAGGAAATAGCAAGCATGATCTCACTGGAAAGGGTTACATTATAAAATTCCACAGCCCACTCCCAATGACAAACCTCTACCATAAAGGCTCCACCCACCAAAGACTCCACAACTTGCAATAAAAATGAGGCCTAAACACAAACACATTGGGTATGAGACAAATTTTACTTTCAAAACACCACATAACTTCAGGATCCCTTTAGGCAACCTCTGAGTGGAAGATGTATGAAACTGTATACCTGAAGCCTATGCTGCAGTGGAGATTCCAGGATAATGGGGGTGCTAGGAACACAAAATGTCTGTCAAGAATAATCACTGACAATAAGAAGATCTAGCTTAGTAGAATGGCCTTGTTGCTGGAAAAGCCAGGTGGACATGGTTGCCCAAGCCCGTTGAAGTACATATAGGCAAACAATGTGACCCAGATGGTACACATAACTACAAGCTTCTGTATTTATCCTGATGGGTTTTGTTCTTGCTTTGGTTTTATTCCTCATTAATATTCTTTTCTCCCTTTTAGAATGGGAGTGCTTACTCTGTGACATTGTATATTATAAATATTTGGTTTTTTTTTCATTATATACGTATACAGCTACGCTTGCCTTGTATCTCAGACAAGTTTTTATACTTGGGGTTTTTAACAATGTTGGAACCTTTAAGAATTTGGGAATGCTTAGATATGGACTATGGGTTTTCTATTATTAGATAGCCATAAGCCTTTAGGGGACAGGGGAAGGATATCATAGTTTAAATATGAAATGTCATCCAGAGGTTCAACTGGTGGTACTATTTTGGAAAGTGGTGGAAACTTTACTAGGTTGGGCATACCTCTGGAAGAAATAAATCACTGACATCCAGACATCTCTTGGAGGACCCCAGTCTTCTTCCTCACTCAGTGCTCTTCTTCCTCTAAGATGTCAAGACCCACGGCCTCCAGCTGCCATGATACCCTGAGCTCACGGGGTCCAGTTCCCATGGATTATATGCCCTCTGAATCCAGGGGTGAAATCAGTATTTTCTCCTTTCATTTGCCTATGTCTGGTATTTTGCTGACAGCAATAAAAACTAACTAATAAAAAATACTAATAATGTTTCCAGGAGTTGTTTTATATGTTTGGTAGTATTTTTATAAATAGAATGGTCCAATCTCCTGATGATAAATTATAAGTTTTCAAGTGTATTTGTTTGTTTTTGGCATTGGTATGCAGGACAAGATTGATTAGAGAAGATAAAGACTTATTCTTAATCTTAAGGAGAAAACCGACTATTTCCAATAAATCATATTATCTATTTTATCTGTGATATCTTCTGTTGTAGTTACCTTCTCCTTACAGAGATAAAGCAGCTACAAAAAGCATCTGATGGGAGGAAAGGTTTTATTATTATTATTATTATTATTATTATTATTATTATTATTATTTATGCTTACAGTCAGGAGGGGAAGCTACATGCTTGTAGGGAAAGCATGGTGTGAACAGAGGCTGACCATCACTTCTGCCACAGCAGGTGACAAAAAAGCTGCAGGAGAGTGAACTGAACTCTAGCAATGGGGAGCTTGCTTTAACATCCCTAAGCCTACATCCAAAAACAAACCTTCCCACCAAGGCTCCACCTCCCAAAATGCCATCTGCTGAATCTCTGAAGGATGACAGCTAAAGAAGATGCAGCAGGTGCTGGGGGACCAGAACCATGGCCTCAGGAAAATGAGAGTGAGATCTTTTATTTTTTTCTGGACTCATTTTTATGTCTTCTGCATCACTGAAGGTTTACAGGAGCTTTCATCTTTACAACACAAAAAACCTTAAATATAAAAGCTTTATTATAGAGACTATGTGTATTTTATTTGTAGCAGTTAACACTAAGATGTCAGGAATGTTCTGAATCAAATTGAAACTCAAATGAATGTGACTTGTTACTCATTCTTATTTATGTACAAGCATACTTTTTCATTTGCATTTTCCTAATTATGAGCATTGTGGCAAGTATATCAAATGTTCATGAGACGTGTATTTTTTCGAAACTTTTATGAGAGCATTATTTGTATACGGTTGTAGCTTTTATTTTGAGTTACGGATCTTGAGATTTTTTTTCATGGCTCATTTATATTAAAGAACACACCATTCTTTATGGGGTGATTAGTTGGCAAGATTTATTTTTATATAATCACATTTTCCATTAAATTTATCTATTTACTGATTTGTCTTTTATTGATCTTAAAAAGACTTTCTGCCTTTCTGAGATATGAACAAATTAAAATCCATCTTTTTTATGTACTTTTATCATTGGGCACTTTACAGTTCTATGTGAATCTTACTTGTGTTTCATATGTGTCATTTCCCTGTTGGTTTCGCCCATCAAATAATACATATTTTCTCCATTTAGTTGAAAGGGTAATGGATTCCCCAATAGAATGTGGGATAGTTTCTGAACTATCCATCTTGATTTACTGTTTAAGTTTTCTTTTTCAGAGATTCATCCCAAATGGTGACTTGAAGGTCATCTTGTTGCGGGGTGAGCTGGGGGTTAGAATTTAGATAACGCCTAGCAAAAAATTCCAATGCGGCCCAAAATTTAAGGAGTACCTGAGTTCTTGTCTACAAAGTTAAAAAATTGAAGTCATAGACAAGAAGATAGTAAGGTGTATTGGGAGACTTTATTATTTAAGGGAACATGGGGAGTTACAGAGTTCTCCAGCCACCAGTGTGGGGAGAACACGTGGAGAGTTTAACAGAACTTAGGCTGTTCAGCTAAACAAGCAGAAAGTGGAAAGATCATGAGAAGAAAAGATTCAGGTGGAAGAGAAATCCAGCCCCTCACCACAGGTTGTGGTGGGGGCTGCAGAGACCTTACTGGTCCCTGGAGAGTCAGAGGTCCTTCTTCTAGGCCATGTGGGTGAGGAAGAGAGGCCGGATTAATTGTTCAGTCAGTATTTCCTGCCCTAGGTGGGCAGGGAGACCATTGATTGGTTCATAGCTGATCAATAAGTTTTAGCTCCTAGGTTTGGTCTGTGGCTAGAGACACCTCCCACTCAAGGGGCAGGTGTATATGGAGCTACCTGACCCGTCACTTGTCTTCCTGAGATACTTTTGAAACTGTGGAGGTCATTCCAGGTCCTTGTCGCCTGTGTCATACATGCAGCATGCTTTCTTTTATTATGGATATTCTCAGCCAGCTCTGCTGTTTCTCAAAAATGTACCTACAAATTGAAAGAGGTTTAGAATTTTTAACAGAACCAATCTTAAGTTCTTAACATTTGTGTCCAAGAAATAAAAATTGATCTTATTCAACATTATCATATTGCCAAGTTTACTTAATAGAAGCACACAATAAACATAGTTGGAAAAAGTATAAGAAGAGACACCAAAACTGGAGGGGGTAGGTATTCAACAGCTTTTAAACTGGCCAAGTAATCCTTTCAGTGACTAGGAACCCTTAACTGGAATTGGGACTCAGGGCAAAATCCTACAAGAACCAAAAAATGGGGCTCCAAAGAAGAAATCCCCATTACCAGAGAACTACAGAGAGGCTAATCTCAATAGAATTTTGTCAAATTAGAAATGTGTGTCTCATTTATCATATACTGATCTCACTCTCCCATGGAGATTCTGTTTGTATTTTTCAGAAGGTAGTGAGAGAGCGCTGGTCATTCCAACTCCACCGAAGAATCCCAGGCTGAAGGCTGATATCCCAGCAAGAGATGAACCACCCCAGGCCTATCATGTAGGCCCCAAGTGAAACACTTGAGACAGTGGTGGGGCAAAAAAGAGACCTATAACCACAGCCAATCAGTCTTCCCAGGATAAGTCAGCAAGACTGCCACCAACAACTTCCAACACAAAATAGAAGCACAGAGACTCTTAAGGTCACAACAACAACAATGAAACAGACTTAAAACTCACCCTCCATGACTCAGGGAACTGAGTGGAAGAGGGGGGCAGAAAGATTGTAAGAGCCACAGTGGGAGAGATTACCCAGAGACATGACTCCCTCAGCTACAATTCATAAATGGGGAGAGGGCAACCTGGCTCTCTCCTGTACTATCCACAACCCATTGCCACATAGATTGATCCAGTATGCCCACTGTGGTAGTTTTGAGTAAATGTCTTCAGCCTTCTGAAGGGAGGGAGGAAGTGTCACTTTGGCCTGGCCTCCTGGGGTCTAGCCCTGAGGTATTTCAAATTGGACTAAAATACTATGGATAGATATGCAAAAGAAAAGCCGCAACCCCAGTCTGGCAGTTCTGCATTTCTGTGAGTTACAATGTGCTTGCTTGAGGTGCTGGTGGTGGGTTTCTCTCTTTGCTTGCTTCTGTGAAAGGGAACCAGCCTTTTTCCTTAACTTCCCCTGGGTCTATTACTTCAATAAATACTTTCCTTCCCAAAATTGTGTCTGGTTTGGAGATTAGTCCCAGTAGCATGTGGCTGACTACGACACCCACTGAGGAGGATACCAGGAGATTGGGGGTTGGGGGAGGGAAATGGGAATATAAGTATCTAATTTTGGTCATTAATGATAAAAAAATAAAAAGAAGCACTTTTCCCAATGAGCCCACACTTGGATGCAGTGCAGGCTCAAATCTAAGTGTCCGGCTCTGGGGAAGTTGTCAGTACTAGGAAGTATGAAGTCTGTGGGAGAATCATTTAGTCTGAAAGACAGTGAAAGCCTGATCCTTGTTCATAGTCACTTACTATCCTCTGATTTAACAAATGTTTAGAATTATTACTTTCTCTGAGACCTTTAGCAAAAAAAAATGTCCAAACTTATAGATGTCTATCAATCTCAGATTCTTTTCACTGATCACATTCATCACATGCCAGCCATTTAGGAGGACAGTGAGTTAAATTCACAAGAGAGGTCCCCAGGGTCTGCATTTTCCCCTATTATCTCCAGGCAGTGTGTGACTCCATATGTTCATTGGTTGGACAAACAAGAAGATAACATTCTAACTATCGAGAAAATCTTGGAATTCTGCCTGATTCCAAATCCTCCTGATACAGATCCTAAGCATGCGTTTGTAGGCTCACTACCAATCCATTATTGCTTTTGACACAGGCTTTTTATTGCTTTTATTGATTTAGTGGTAATTTGAAATCCAATGAAATGACTTATTTTTAAAATTTATTTAATTTGACTTGGAATGCGTGTGCATGTGTGCTATGGCTTGCGCCTAGAGGTCAGTTTTGCTTTGAGGCAGGATCTCTCATTGCTCACCACTCCCTTTGTGAGCTTCCAGGAAGATCTCACTATGAACACTGGGATTACAGGAGCACACCACCTCTGACTTTTGCATGAGGTCTGGGGATCTGAACTCTAGTACTCAGGCTTGAGCATCAGGCAGGAACTTTATCAATCTAGCCACCTCCCTAGCCCTTGAAATGATGTCAGAGAAAAAAAAATGTGCCAGAGACAGTGCAGCAGAGAGAAACACATTTTGGAATGAGAGCCACTTATGTTCACACAGCATCCTTAGGGTATTTAATATTCAAGTGAAATTCATAGTAGAATTCTTTTAATCTCAGACTGAGGTGAAATGTAGCTTCTCTTCTGTGCTGCAGGAGACTCACCATCTCCCAGTGATGAATGGCATGTCTTGCTGCCAGCACACTTGTGTGGGTGAAATATTCATATTCATTCAGGAGCCTGGGCTGGTGTTCCAGTGACTCACCAGAGGGAGAAGGAAAGCTGCTCTTCCCAGCTGAGAGACGAAACCTGCATTCCAGCAAAGTTTAGCACTGCCCTCAATTCTGAGGATTGCCAAAGATAACATCCCCCCCCCCCAGTAGGGCACTTTCTTCCAAAGCTGGGTTGTGGTAATCCACCTGCAACTGGCATCCCTGAGAAATGCAGGAAGGAAATCAACATTCATATGGAGCCAAGAGCTGAAAGACCTCCCCTCCCTGTGCGCAGGTGCCCTGCTTGCATGCAGATCTGCAAGTGCCAAGGAGTTGCTTCGCAAGCAGCTGGGCTGCACCTGCCTATGAAGCTTGAGATGACATTGGCACCAGGAAGTGGCAGTACCCAAGGTCACTGCAGTAACTTATAAAACTTGACATCCAAATGTATCAGGGCTCTGCATGCCTGTGCTCATATCCCTGCCTATGTGTGTGTGTGTGAGTGTGGGGTGTGTGTGTGTGTGTGTGTGTGTGTGTGTGTGTGTGTGTGTGTGTGCGCGCGCACGCGTGCGCACTCCAGTGAATAAGCAGGGCAGACTCCCACGAGGGCTGGTAGCAGAATGCCTGATCTCACTCACTGTACAGTCCATTCTGGGATCTGGGGTTTCTCTGTGAGAATGTTAGAATCAGTTCCTTCCAGAAATTAACGTTCATGCTTTGGTGCCACATTCACTAGCAGTACCTTAAGGCCATCCAGAGCACCTCCATTCCTCACTTTCATCTTCAGTGGTGTCGAAGGCAAGGACTGCCCCCATGTCTTCCAAGTAGATGGTTCTCTTGTCTCACCCACAAGGACGCTGCTGCTTTTGCTTGTTTCCATGATTAAACACCTTTAGAGTGAAGCTGGGTGTGAAACCCACTTCAGAGATGGAGGCAGCAGGATCAGAAGTTCAAGGTCATTTATGGCTACATAGTGAGTTCATGGCCAGCTTCGGCTAAACTTCATCTCAAAACATCTCAAAACAAAAGAACATAAAACTCAAAAACTTACATTAGATGGAAAAGAAAAAAAAAAACGTCGAAGATCTAATAAACACAGACCTTAATTAAGGAAAAGAAAACCAAAGACAAACCTTGTGTACAGTTATATCTATTAAAGCACCTTGTTTGTGTATCAGTTGTTTTGATTTTAAACCCTTGTAACTCATTGTTGATATCCCCTTCAGTGCCTTGAAAACTGAACACCAGTGACTGTTTCCCAGCTTAGATCCAGGGAGGCTTTAGGGGACATATCTGTGGATGGGCCCCTGGGTGCCACACTCAGTCACAGCTGTGCCAGTGGTGAGGAGGCAGGCAAAGAGGACAGACAGGCCTTTGGGGACAAAGAGTAGCTTCCATTCGCTTTGAAGGCTTTCCTCTTGAATGGAGTGGTCTGAGCAGCTGCTCTGGCCGGGAGCCTGCTGGTCTCTGGATTCCCAGCAAACATCTTTCATTGTGTCTTTCCAGCACCCCTCCCCCCTCTGAATCCAAGCTCCTTGTGGCTGACTTCCATTCAAAATGACCTGCAGAGCTTTTCCTGGCGGGGGCTGCGTTTCTTATCCTACATATGGTGTGAAGATCACAGATGAGAAATGGGAGTGCGGAAATGAATACTACATGAACCCAGAGATGCAGAAGGGCCCCTGGGAGTTAGCAAATGAAATGCCCGTCAGTCCCCGACACAGCCAGGCTGCTGTGATTGCAGGCTTCATGCCTCATTATGCCTGGGTCAGATGTATGGGGATGGCCCCAGGCATGATCTCTGGCTTAAAGGAGAGGTCCCTTCTGTGGAGAGACTCCTGTCTCCTGGCCATGCAAAATTCGAGATGGGGTGAGGAGTGGAGCTGATTAATGAAAGCTAGGGGAAGAAGGAAGGCCTGTGAGCAATTGCCTCTGAATGCCATAATCAGGTTTGCCCTCCGCTTTCAAGGCCTGGGCCCTTTGTTATGTGATGGGTGTTTGCTGTGTGGATGCTTAAGTTGCCATTAGTCTTGTCAGGCTGGATAAAATGTGGAGCATAAAACGATAAACAGATTCTTGTAAGGAAAAAAGGGAAAAGCTGAGGTGTAACTGCTGTGGCATGTGAACACCAGAGTGGTTCTCTGTTCTCAAGAGATGGAGCTGTGGAAAAAAACCAGAAACCAGGAAGCCTCGTTAAATCGTATGAGCCTGCTGGAATGACTCCATGCTTCTAACCCCAAGACGGGGCCAGAGATTCAGGCGTGAGTTTGTAATAGTGCAGGGGAGCTTGTGACAAACTCTGAGAATTTAAAATCAATGAAAATCCGAAACGATAGCATTCTACATCAAAAGCCCAAATACTTGAAAGAAATGATAGTGTGTTTTGTTTGAGAGATTCATCACCGACTTCTTAACTCAA
Source organism: Zapus hudsonius (assembly GCA_004024765.1). Lineage (NCBI taxonomy): Eukaryota > Metazoa > Chordata > Mammalia > Rodentia > Dipodidae > Zapus > Zapus hudsonius. The sequence continues at coordinate 144,183 of PVHP010000295.1, read as the reverse complement.
AGGGAGAGGTGACTAGGCCTTCCCTTTGACATGCCTACGATGAGGAAAGAGAGAAAGAAATGTTTTCAGCTATAGAAGTAGAACCACCATTACAGATTCTTGTTATTCCCAGTAGAAGCACATCCTCGGAAATCATGCAAGATATTAGGAACATATTAAGATGTCTTTCATAATAATCGACACTGAAACAAGCAGTTCACCATTTCTCTCATTTTCTTCCATAATCACAGTGTGTGAGCTGCTCATTTATGTTTCAGTGCTAAGGTTAGGTAGTCCTGGAGCAAAATCAAGTTTCCTTATACAAAGCACAAATGGTACAGCATTAAGAGACAACACGGATGGTCCTAATTCTATTGACTTATGTTCACGCACGAGAGAGATTTGGGGGGAATTTAAACATTTCAGTTTTAAGCCTACATCTGGCAGTGATTAACAGCTGGATGGAGGGAATTTACTAGTTTGACCTGAACCTAAAAATGCTGGGTCTTGATTATGCTGCATTAATGAGGAAAAGCCAAAGCGAGACTCAAACTTTCTTTCATGCCTAATTTATTTCTTTTTAATTTTGTTTATACTTACCTTTATGTGACATCTTATCTAGTTTTTTTTTTTTTAAAGTTGATTCTTGGAACATTTTTTAAAGCGTTCCATTCAATAATTTATACAGCTACCTCTGTATACAGTGGAAGAAACGAATTCCTTGGAGCAGATAACCATTCAAAAGTTTTGAGGATCCACGTATAATTGTTCACACCTATAATCCCAACACTTGAGAGGCTGAGGCAGGACTGCTATGAGTTCCAGGCCAGATTGGGATACACAATGAGTTTCAGGCACTCCTAAGCTCTAGAATGAGATCCCGAATCAAAGGTGATTTTCTAGAGCTTGGAGAGTGGACAGGGTGGGCCTGTGGAGGAACTCTAGAAAGAATACAAGTTACAGAGGATGAGTCAGATGTCACTCAGAGTTACCATGTTGTTTTCCAACTTTTAAAATTCCTTTTAAATCCTTCAAGCTTATTAACTCCAATTCACAATGAGGGTTCTAATGAGTTTTGTCATCTAGGTATCACAGTAATGAATAATAAAAAGGCATGACTATTCATGGTATATACATGGAAGAAAATATTTATAATTCAATGACTTACAGATATTTTCTTCTCTTCAGATATATTAAACATGGTCCTGCAGGAAACCAGCTACTGTTGTATATACATGCCCCTATGGAGGTAAACAGATCTGGGGCTGCAGGATGTCAGGTAAACAGATCTGGGCTGCAGCCTGTCTCCCTCTTTCTATAAGGATGAAAACAGATTCAAAGAGCACAAGTCCAATAAGGAATATAAAACTTCTAAGTCATTGTTGTAGTCAGTCACACGCCGCTGAGATGAATCTTCAAACCAGGCACAATTTGGGGGAGGGAAGTATTTATTGGAACTACAGATTGAGGGAAAGTTCCGTAAAACTTCCTGGCTGGCCCTCTTTCACAGGTCCGAGCAGAGGGAAAAACCCATCACCTACACCACACACAGAACAGCCAACAGGCAGGGGGGGGGGCTCACCAAGGAGAGAACTTCTTCCCCTTTATATAGGCTTAGAGTGGGGTCTTGCAACCCTATCCCAGACTTAATGGTTTCCTGAGTCTCTGGAATTTCCTTCCTGCATGGCCCACACAGGAAAGGACGTTTACTTCTAGCTCCTTTGAGCTTCTTTATATCCTGCCCCTTGCTGAGAGGCTGCCTTCCTGTAAACATCCTCAGAGACCCACCCAAGATTACTTGAAAGGTCAAGTTGACAAAAAAAAAAATTAAACATCACAGTCATGGAGGAACTGGCAAGGGGGAACAGGCCACATATGGTTAAAGAAATGAAGCCATGCTTCTTCCATGCCTGAGGGAGACAGAGCCTTACACTGGGTGGTATCTGAGCTAGAGGTAGACACTACCAGCTATGACAATGATCTTCCCAGATGCTGGAGAAACAGAGGTGCCAGCAAGGATCTGGATATTGAAGGCCAATCCTTGGCTACTGTGCAGCTCCAGGCAAGGTAACTGCTCTGTGGAGAATGATCCAAGTCATTCATAATCATTGATTATGTGTGCCTGCAATCATTGAAAACTAAAATGAGTATTTGCTGCTTCTTGGATGATTCTGGATTGTGCTTTGATGAAGATTATAGCCCTCCCTATACATAGTTTGGATGATCATCAGCTAGAGTAACATCTAATTTAGGCCAGGGCTCCTAGAGACAGGTTTTTTAGGGAACCATGTCTTCACACAGAGCTGTGCTGTGGTCCAGTAGAAATGTAATATATGCCACATGCATAATTTTATTTTTTTTAATACAGATATTGAAGGTTCACAAATGGCTAATTGTATCAGGAACTTTATATGACTTAGTATGTCAATATCTTGTCAGCTTGTCACTAACCACATTCCAAGTTGTGATGGTTAAATTTTGTTGTCAACTTGACCTGTTTAGTAATCCTGGGTGGATCTCTGAGGTTGATTATACTAAGGCAGTTCCTCACAGGAGAGGGCAAGATATAAGGAGGCTCAGGGGAGCTAGAAACAAACATCCTTTCCTGGGAGATAAGCGCAGGAATGAAATTCCAGAGACTTGAGGAGTCAACAAGTATGGGGAAGGTTTGTAAGATTTGTCCTATGGCTATATAAAGGGGGAGAAAAATCTCTCTTCCCCCTGCCTGTTTGATGTTGTTTATTTGGTGCTGGTGATAGTTTTTCTTTCTCTGCTTGGACTGTGAAAAGGGGGACTAGTCTCTTTCACCATTATGTAACTTCCCCTGGATCTGTAACTTCAATAAATACTTTCCTCCCATAACTATGCCTGGTTTGGAGGAAGAGATGCTTTTTTCAATTTCATCTGAGCTTCCTTATATCCTGTCCCAGACTGAGAGGACCACTTTCCTCTAAGCAACATTGGAGGTACAACCAGGGCTACTAAAAAGCTCCAGTTGACAATAAAAACCATCACAGCTACTCATATTAAAGAGAATATTTCCACTTCAGTTCTGATAAAAATTATCTTATGTGATGTCAGTGATACAAATGCCAGACATATAAAAAACCTGAACTAATTAAAATTGTATGTAGGAAGGATTTCTCCTTGCAAATTCTTAAAAATGGCACAAAAGATAACAAAGTCTATAGCATATTGTGAAAAATAAGAATAAAAATTCATTCTGAAAGAATACACAGAGATGTACATTCGACTGACTGATAATTTCCCTCTGAACTTATGAAAATTTAACATGCATTAATTTTCACAAATGGGAGGATAAATGAACTATAAGGTATTTCCTCTTTCCCTCACTTTCTTTCCTTCCTTCCTTCCTTCCTTCCTTCCTTCCTTCCTTCCTTCCGTCTTTCCTTCCTTCCTGCCTGCCTGCCTGCCTTTTTTCTTCCATTTGTACCATTACTGGGAATGAGACACAGGGCTTGTGTCTTGTGCCTATTAGTCAAGCACTCTATGACTGACCTGTATAATAACCCTTTTCTTCACAAAGTTTAATGCTACTTTTATTATAATGTCAACCACAGACCTTCAAGTTGGTATAAATTTTCAATGAACCTTAAAATATCAGCCACAAACTATGTTTCCCGTCTTCCCATTGCTGGTAAAATAGCTGAGACAATCACAAGAAAAGGAGGAAACATACCTTTTGGCTCCTGGACACTGAGGTTCCAGTCCGTAATCACTGCTCACTGATTCTCTGGCTTGCAGCGGCACAACATGGGAGAGTGAGAGCATGTGCAAGGATGCTCCTTTCTTAGTGGCTCTGAAGCAGGGAGAGAAAAGGCTAAGGTTCCAATATCCTGTTCAAAGGTATACTCCATATTACCTGACTTCCTTCCTCCAGCCACTATGACTTAAAGAGGTTCAACATACTTGTGGACAAGCCTACAACAAATTGGCTTTTGGGGGACATTGAAGATCCAAATTGAAGCAAAACCCTATATATGAAATTTTCATTCAACTTGAGAATCATGGGTTGGGTTTCCTCTTACACTACTATTTCTCTGAAGCAAAATAAGTACTTGATTTACAATATTATGGATTACGTTTTATTCAAATATACACAGCCCCTGATTTAAGATGTTTTGATGTACAATTTTTTACCTTTTAACACGAGGGGGTTCATATCATTACTATATCAGCCCCAAAGAACCTATTAATTTTAGGTTTAAAAAATTGATGAAACAGGGCCATGAGATTGCACAGTGGTTAAAGCTTCTTGATTATAAAGCCTTACCACCCAAGTTTGATGCCTCAGCATCCACATAAAGGCAAACACAAGATGATAGATGTATTTGTGACCCCAACATGCCATATACATGCACATATAGGTAAGTATCCATCTGGTAGATATAGTAGAATATATGCCCTACTGTGTCAACCAAGATGTCTCCAGTCATGACCATATTGCATGTGGTAGAGTGTGGGACCTTGCTAAGAGGCACGGAGGACATAAAAGGGTTAACTAGAGTTGAGACAGGCTGAATCCCTGGTAAAGTCTCTGCACTGAGACCCGGTAGGAGCTTTGTCACATTCCTCTTTTGATCCTAAACCTCTGGGCTCCCTGGCAAGCCACAGTGAACCCTGTGTTCTCACCCCAGCGGTGCTGGACAATAGGTGACAGTTCCAGGTGACAGTTTCTCCGTAGCTGCCACCATCGAACTCATGTCTAAGAATCATGTACTTTCTGCCACTCAGGGCTTAGCAAGCCCCTCAATGTATGCAAATTAGGCATTCACAGGTAACTATCCCCTGCCTATCCACTCGTGAGGTGCTCACTTACCACCCTGCCCCAACGAATCCTCTTGCTGATACCCCTGCCTCTAATTTTCCCCTGACCTCTACTATACATATGACCCTTCCACATTCAATAAACAATCTGCCCCTTCTACCCACAGTGGCGACTGTATCCCAAGAGTTTTTCTCTCACCGGCTCACATCCTGCCCACCCAGCTCCCAGCACCTCGAGCGGGGAGTCGATGCACACCCCGACTCCCTCCCTAACCCGGCTGTAGACCAGCCAACAGCCCAGTGCAGCATCTGCAGCTGGAGGAAACGAGAGTAGAGTGATATTGCCTCCAGATGAGAACAAGCAGCCTAATGTCTTATTTTTCCTTTTAATTTTGATTTCTGCACTTTTCCAATAGATTTAGATACAAAGTCAATGCCAACTTGACCTTCTTTAAGGTCTTATTCCAAGGGCAGATGACATGAACAGAGAAACTGGCTGTGATTTGGGACAGGAACTAAAGCAAACCAGCTTAGAGCCATGACAAATCAAGAAAGAAGCAACATCGGAAATCAGAGCCACAGTGTAAACACAGAAAATGGATATTGTTAAACCAGCCGAGAGTTACAATAAAGCATGGACACAGACAGTAACTGAACCCAGAGGCACAGTGTAAAGCTAGATAATGGACCCTGTTTTAGGGAAATATGGCTAACTAACTCTTAGGCAGTATTTGTAAGGACTGTCTCCAAATATGGGATTAATCTTTAACATGTACCCAAAGATTGTCCAATTGGCAAATTCTTTGTTATTATTTGAAAGTAAAAATAGAATAGCAACAACACCCTCATGATTGAAAAATTGAATGTTTTACACTTATGAGCACATGCTAGTCATTTTTAAGATTCATTTGTCACCTTTGGAAGTTGCTATATAACTAGCTTATTATTTTAAACAATAATTATCAAAAAGAGGATTTATCTTGCCTTTCCTATTGAAGTGGTGCCTCAGGGTAAACTAACAATTGATGAAATGAAGCATGTCATTATGGAAAAATGCAGCTAATAAATAAAAAAATTTAAATGCTGCCTTTTAGTAACTCATAAATTAAAGTGTTTATTGCTGATAAGATTATAAAGAGAGACTGATGGGCAGACGTTTGAAATGTTTGTGTTAATTTTTAAAACATTAGTTATTTTGAAACTTTTTGGGTGCTGGGGAGATGGCTCAACAGGTAAAGGCACTTGCTTATAAAGCCAGGAAGTCTGTTTTTAATTCCCAGCCACACACTTAAATCCAAACAAGGATCCATGTGCAACAGTAATAGAACCCTGGCATGTATATACATAAATACACACACACGCATGCAAATAAAAAATAATTTAATTTTTGTTGCTAGTGTACAGTCATAAGTTATTTACAGTATTCTCAAATTGTATCCTGTTTTCATGTTAAATTCCGTCATTATTATCATAATTGTAACTATTAAGGAGGCTCACTCTGTTGTAGAGCACTTGACTAATATCTTCAAGTCCCTGGGTTTGGTGCCTAGCACCACAAAATGAAGGAAAAAAGAAATAAACTGAACAAATTCTGTGTTGATGTTTTGTAGGATCCTTTTCATTTGCTAAATATGAACCTTTGGTAAGCAATGCCAGCTCTAGTTACTCTGTGATCAATGCCATCAATAATTATATTCATAATGCTTAGTATAGACAAACAAGGAAAAATATAGAGGAAAACATATCTAGGACATCACAGTGATATTACTGAAAACTAGAAAGGAGCTCTGAGGAGCTGGGGCACTGGTGCAGGACTGTAACCCAGCACTTGGCCTTGGGAAGAAAGAAGAATACTTGATGGAGTGCTGGAGGTCAGCATAGTGAGTTCCAGGCCAGCCTGGGATAGAGGTAAAATCCTGTCACATAGTACTCATGGGTGATTAAGTGAATGACAGCTAATTTATCCACAGAAGTAATGTGGGCCCAAGGATTATGGAAACTACCCTGAGAAAGTTGGATCTTCTAACAGCACGATCAGGATGCACAGTGTTTTGGAGATCCCTAGGAAGACTTAGGTGTGATAATTGTGTCTTCCTCTGCATGTGAGCCAAGGGATAGCTCTGAGGAGCATTAAGAATAGAACATTGTAGTGTGATTTCTGTTACTTCCACTAGAGACCTGCTGCAAATTCAGACAGTTTCCACTCTCTATGGCAGACATTAGTTTACGTTATTGTAAAAACATTCCTTATATTCCAGGTGAGGACTATCCCTTAACTGTGAATAGTGCTTAAAAGTAAAAACAAAGATTTTAATTTATGTTATAAATGAATTCTCATTGCTTGCAGCAAGCAAGTTTTTGTTTTAGGGAAACGCTGAAGTCATTAACTTGGACAGGATATAAGAATAAATGTACCACAATCAATGGAATGATGGATATGTAATAGCAATCAGTGTATTTAAATCATATCTAAAGTAATAGTTTAAAAATATTTCTACTTATTTATGATGGAGAGACAGAAAGAAGGGGAGAGAGAATGAGAAGACAAGTGCACCAGGGCCTCCTGCCTCTGCAAACCAACTCCAGATGAAAGCACCACTTTATGGATCTGGCTTACATGGATACTGAGGAATCGAACTCAGGTCATCAGGCTTTTCAGGAAAGTGCCTTTAACCACTGAACCATCTTTCTAACCATAAAGTAACAGTTTCAATATTTCATAATTTTATTAACTTTACTTATAATATTCTATTCAATATTACACATTTTCACTTATATGTCCATTGCCAAAACAGTATTTTCCTTATTTGAAATATTTTCACTAATATCCCTCAACTATACACACATACCAATCTCTATATTAGCAGTATTTATTTGGTAATAGCTTGTCTTTGGGAAGGGCACTCATATGCTTTCAGTGTCTCCATTATTTTAAATTAAATGTGTTTTAGCTGAAAACTAGAAGCACACAAAAATAGTGCACATCGATGTGGTGCTATATGGAGGTGTAGCACATGTACACATTGGAACATTAAGCTAAACCAATTTCCCCAAACATTTTATCACTTCTTTACACTGAAATATTCAAAATCCTGTCTTCTGGCTTTATGAAATAATTCTACTCACCTTCTCTCTATAGTATCTCACTACACAGTCACACATTAGGCTTCTTACTCTTAGCTAGCAGCCTTAGTACTCATTGATCAATCTCTAACTTCCATTACTATATTTATTGAAATCCAGGATATTTAAGTTTTCTTACATATTTTTATATACCTAGGACCACCAATTACCATTTTAGTTAAGAAAGTTTGGTGCATTTCGGGTGCACCATCATGTTAGGGGCCTTTGAACTCAGTCTGGTGAGGTGCTTGGCATATTTGGGGTCTGTGGGCTCCAGGCAGGTGAGGTGATCAGCGTGTTTGGGGCCTTTGTACCTGTACCCTCTCTGTGCTGCTATGCCCCGGCAGGTCCCTCTTCCCACCACATAACTCCTGCCTGAGCAGATTGCTTGGGCCATGGCCACATGTTCTGATCATGACAAGCCATGCAGATGGTCATGTTCACTCACCAACACCCCAACAGCAGCCACCTCCACAGACCTATGCTATAGCCTGGTCTATGGAACTCAGTGCCCCACATCCCTAACCCACCCCTATCTCCCCATCCCCCACCACTGGCATTTGCCAACAGGTGCCCCCTTGGGACATTGCACCTGCCTCAGAGAGCAAAGGAATATCTTTCAACCATCATCCAGGAGGTACCAATGAGTCCTTCACAACCAGTTCAGCTAGGTAAGGTAGGCCAGTAGGCACACGTGCTATGGCCCTGGGGCCCCACAGGCAGGGCACAGCTGTAATTGTGGGCTGAAGAGATTCCAGAACTTCAACCACAGCTGGTGCATGAGCCTCCAGAACAGAGCTGCTGGCACCCTTATAACCCCAATTAAGCCTAGCAACAGGGCTGTGTGCTGTAAGAGACAATAAGAGATCATTCAGTTGCATTTCATTTATGTGATGGTTGGATTTTGCTTCCAGTTCAGTCATTCTCTTGGTCAGGGTCTCATTGAGTTTATGTAACAAGCTTATTGTGCTTTCTTTCTGGGATTTCATTTCTGTTATCTCCTCTAAATTTCCATTGTGGGACTAGGCAATCTTGGAGATGTCTCAGTTTGTTGTGTTCTTTTTACATTGGCGTCTACCCATCTTGGGGTGAAAGACTTAAAACATACCCAGATGACTCAAGGAATTCTGCAGAAGGGGTGGAAAGAAAATAAGAGCCACAGGGTAAGAGGGAATTTCCAGAGACATTGCCTGCCCCCAACAATGACTGACGGATGTTCTCCCAATTCATAACTCACAAATCCATGGTGAATACCAGCAATCCCACTGAGGAAGGCCCTTGGTGGGGTGGGTGAGGGAGGGGGGAATGATGATACCAACACATGAAGTATGTACAAAGTTTCTACTTAATACAAAAAAGTTTTCATTTATTCATTCCTGAGAATGTTATTAATGCAGTTTATTGCTTTTTTGGTATATGTGTATATATTATATATGATGTGTGTATGCATGCACACATGTGTGCACGCATATGACATGGAGCATGTGTGGAGTTAGAGATCAACTTTTTGGACACCAGCACTTACCTTCCCCTTGTTTGGGACAGGGTCTCTTGTCCACATGGTTTACTGTGTGTTCACCAGGCTAGGTGGACCTGGCGCTTCCAAGAAGTGATCCCTTCTCTACCTCCCAACTTACTCTAGGTGCACTGGGCTTATAGAGCAAGCTTTCAGCTTTTACGTGGGGTCTGGCTATCCAAACACAGGTATTCTCACTTGCAGGGCAAGTGCTTCATCCACTGAGCAGTCTCCTCAGACTCTATGGCTGCTTTGCATGAATAATAAATTGTAAGGTGGTAGAAAGGATCACCTGTACATTCCTTATGTTGGGAGTCTCCCATCACACCTTGAAGGTATGCAGGGAAGCAGAATGCCCAAGGAGACAGAGCTAGCACCTGTCCTTGGGGCTAACTGCGGAATCCTGGAGACACCATTTAGTTTTACATAGTTTCCATTTCCAAACTCTTCTTGGGACCCTAGGAGCTGAGTTATCCTTAAGGTGTTCTCTTTGTAAATAGCAGGGGACATAAAAATGAAAGCACCAGACAGTCTTCACCCTGGGCTTCTTTTAAACTCCTCTTTAGTTTAGATATAACACTCGCCCAGGTGAGACTCTTCAACAACCAACAATGGAAAGACACTCAGTGGCTTGGGTTCAATGTGTTGCCATTCTTAGACCCCTGAGTATCCTGCTTCTGAAACTCGTGTTCACCAGAAAGTGTGTAGTCTTGGTTTCTGTGGGTAGCATTGGAGAGGTCTTGTTGCTCCATGAAAGGGTCTGCTCAGATTGGGCTAGCCAGAGAGCCGCCTGTAGCTAAGATAGTTTCTGTGGACCAAAATGCTTCTCACTGGATCAGACAAGCAGAAGATCATTTTGCCTGTTTATTTATTTAGGTTGTTTTTTATGTTTTGAGGCAGTGTCTCATACTCTTGGCCAGGCTGACCTGGAATTCACTATGGAGCTTTAAATCAGACTGGCATCAAACTCAAAGCAGCCTCCTGGCTCATCCTCCCAAGTAGATAGTGCTATGTGAATCAACTGTGAAAGCCAGGAGCTGGGCTCTGGATTTACAACTCCCCCCTACAGACACTGCGGCAGGCATCCCCAAGAACACGGCCTGGAGTTTAGTGTTCAAGTTGGCATCTGCTCTTTGTCTGATTCTGAGTTGATGAAGTGAAAATAAAGTCAGTGATCCTCCTGAAAACAGATGCTGCTCCAGGGCTCTGAATTCTGTTGCATTTTCTCCTGTATCAATGAAACGTTACTTCCTGAAGTTAGAGTGTTTTGAAACCTGCAGGAATCCAAAGAAAAGCACGCTTCTCAAGTATGCATCAAGTGCCTTTCACCTTCCCATCATCCCAACATGTATTCCCTAAGGAATAATGGAACCAATTCAAAAAGCATATGTTAGACAGAAGAGGTTCTGAGGTTCTTACAGTGCAAGGAGGATGTGTGCTCATTCACCAAGACACATGTCATTACACAATCCTCAGTGTGCATATCCCCCTGCATAGGGAGTGTGAAAGACAAGGTAGTACCAGAAAAGGCATGGATAGAGCGTGTGTTCTGTTCTTGGTGCCATGACCATCTTTACATTTCTCATTGCTCTGAATAGATTAAACTATTATGCTTCTTTCCCATTGTCTGAGGCTTAGAAAGAAGCGTCTTCTAACAGAAAAAAAAATCTCTGAGTGTTTCCTAGGTGAGTACTAGGACCAGACTCATGTGTGCTGTGCTTCTTCGTTAAGAGGAGCTGAAGGGATGGTGGAAGAAAAGCCGCTGAGAGAGTTGATCAAACTGGAGGATGTAACTGTTCCACATAAATGTATAGTCAATGATGACCAACATTAGGATTCTGTAAACCATCTCTATTCCAAGGTCTTGCAGCCCTATATTTATTTTTGCATAAAGCAACTTATGTTGGAGCTAGTTATCAGTCACAGAAATAACAACAATTCATATATTTAGTTTTTCTTCTAATGGGATTTTTCAGAAAGTGAGTGATTAAAAAAACTAGATAGTGTGACAGAAATAAGCTCAGATGGCCTTTTGGTCTTTGGAGATAAAATTGTGATGGGATAGTCTGCAACACTTCCTATTCTCTTTTTCAGCTTCTATAGAGGACTGCAGTTCTGGGAATCCCTGTAGAAAGGAAGAAAGACTGAAATGCAGTGTATCGACTCGCTTTTCAGCTCTGATACCTATTGGCTTCTTTCAACGATGTTCTAATATGCAGATTCCTCCTTTTGCTGATGCTTTATGACCTATGATACAGATTTTCTGAATCTTAGTTTCCTTTCGGACTAAATATGAAAAGTAGACAATGTCTCCCACCTTGGAAAATACCCCAGATGTGCCCTCCAGAAGCTATCTCTGAGACACAGAGTGGCTGTGCTGATCTTCAGGGGAGGGAACACCCTGGCAGGCAGGGATAGACAATGCAAGTTTCTGGACCGGAAATGACTTGTCTTCATCATCTCTGAACTGTTTAGGTCTTTCCACGACAATGTCACCAGTCATGTGGACATCCCTGAGGAGTCTAGAAAAATGGTGCTCTTGGCTGTGTCTGCAGCAATAGCCAGCTGGGACACACAGATCTCTGGGTTTGGAAGCTTCCTCTCTTCGAATCTCACACAAGAAAGGAGATAATATGGGGGAAAGCCCTGCACTGTCCATGCAAGTGTTTCTCATTTCTCTCAATAAACCTCTGCTATTTTCACGATTTTATGTTACAATACACCTAGGTTCAAAGGAATGAATGGATGGAACAGAGAGAAGCTGCAAGGCACTGAGGTTTCTGTGTGATACTATAATAGGGGAATACATGTCATCATATATTATCAATGACTGTAGGATGCTCAGTACCAAGAGTGAACCACAATGTAAATGTGGGCTTTAATTGATAATAAAATCTCAATATTGGCTCATCACCTCAGCCAATGTGGCACTCTGGTTCAGGGTGCTTAAAGTGTATGATGAAGGGAACTCTGCTCTGATGAGTGCTGCTAAGAACTTAAAACTGCACTAAAATAGTCTAATAAAAGTAATAACACAAAGCCTGGAGTTTCAGCACTTGCCTTTAATTCCAGGACTTGGGAGATAGAGGTAGGAGGATCAATGTGTGTTCAAAACCATCCTGAGACTCCATAGTGAAATCCAGGTCAGTCTGGACTAGAGTGAGACCCTATCTGGAAAACCAAACCAAACCAAAACTAAATAACAACAATAAAACCCCCCAAAATAATAACACAATGGCAAACTATATCTAAATACCACAGAATAAACAGTCTCAGGGTTTATTCACTAAGACATAAAATTCTGAAAGATGATAAAGGCATGAAGTAATTTAGAATTCTCAATGATTTTAGAAATAGTTTCTTCTGAAAATGCATGAAAAATTCAAATGTATTTCAGTGGTTTGATCCAGGTGTCCCCCATAAACTTAATGTGTTCTAAATGCTTGATCCCCACCTGATGGAAGTCTGGGTATTAGAATCTTGTTGGAGCTGGGTTGTTGGGGGTGGCCACATGGGGTTATAGCCAGCTTCCTCTTGCCAGTGTTTGGCACACCTTACTGCCACTATTTGCAGTGCTGTGATGAAGGTGATGTCCACCCTCTGCTCAAGCCACGGTTTTCCCTGCCATCATGGAGCTTCCCCTCCAGTCTATAAACCAAAATAAACCTATTCCTCCTATCATCTGCATTTGGTCAGCTTCTTTGTTGCAGCAAGGAGAAGGTTAACTATAACACTCATGAAACCCATGATCAAACAATGTAATATAATCATTTTCTTTATCTATTCACCTATTAATAGAAGCCTAGGCTGACTCTATAACTTGGCTGTTTTGTGATGAGCACAGCAATAAACATGGATATGCAGGTATCTCTGTGATGTGCTGGCTTAGACTCCCTCAGGCATATTCCCAGGAGTGGCACAGCTGGGTCACTGGTCCTGAGGAATCCCTTACTGATTTCCAAGGTAGTAACATTAGTCTACCTTCCTACCTGAAGTGTATAGCCCACTCCCATTATCCTTGTGGATTTGCTGTCTGTTTGATCATAATGATTCTGATTGGAATGAGATGGAATTTCCATTTGTTTTGATTGGCACTTCCCTGATGGCTAAGGATGTTGACCATCTTCATGTATCTCTTGGCTATTTAAACTTGATCTTTCGGGAACTGTCTAATCCACATTTTTGGCTGGATTATTCATTTATCTTATTGATGTTTAATGTTTTAAGATTTTTACATATCCTATATAACTATATATATATATATATTGAAATTATGTATCATATATGTATGTGCATATAAATATGCATTTAAATATTCTACATTTATATCCTCTGTGAGATGTAACACTGGCAAAGATTCTTTCCTAATTCTATAGGCTGTTTCTTCTCTTCCTACACTTTTCTTTCTTGTTTCCTATTGGCTGGAATAGGACTTGTGTTGTTCCCATGAGAATAATAGAAGGAACACTCACATTGCCACGTTGATTCTACCTAGAAATGATGGGGTAGGATCACTGAGAAAAATAATAGATCATGATTGACCAGAGAGAGAGCATGGATAAAGTGAACTAGTGTGGGATATGCTGCAATTCCTTTTGCTGTTTTGAAAGGACTTTCAGGACCACCAGGCTGAAAATGGGACAAGCAACAGCTGGCTGCACCCGGCATCTGCCTTCTCGGATTTGTCACCTTCCAATTATAGTCACATAATTTTCCATCCCCAGACATTGTCCCTGCATAATTTTCAGTAGTAATAAAACTGAGCTTTAGGTCAAGGATGATAAGACCAGAAACCATCTGTGAACCATGTGGTTTAAATTACTTTTCTCTAGGTTTGGGTTTCTACCCTACATGCAATATAGGAGTAGGTATTTCCTGGCAAAACAGCAGAAAAACATTCCTACAACAACACTGTATAATCCACTTGAGTCACAGGCTGGGGCTGTGCTCAGATACTTGGAAAAGCCTACCTACAGGGAGGTGGCTTGAAGTAGACTTTCAGCAAGATTCTCTTCACAATGGTGCCTGAATTGAACCCAGAATACACACCACACTTGTGGAAGTGTTCACATTGCATGAATATTGAGACTAGCACATGGAACTAACCTCCTGTGCTATACCTGATCCAATCATTTCTTCATGCACTCCCTTCTTCCAGGATCATTTTGTCAAATTAAAAGCACCATATGCTTCATGAGGGGGAACTTTGGTTAACAATAAGGAAAAAGATAACACAAAAGGAAAACAAAGAAAGGAAAATAATTTCAAAGTTTAAAAACTCAAAACACAATTTAATTCTCATTGGGAAACATTAAATTGCCAGTTTGCATATTATTTGAAATTATAATAAATTTTCTTAGTTGTTTAAAAGCCTTTAGTATTTTTCCATAGCCTTGTCTGTTCTACAGAGCTTCATTTGAGATCACAAAAGTGGCAGAACCAATGCTCGGACCCAGAAGGAACGACTTCTCTAAATTGAATGGGCCTCTGAGCTGACAATGGAGGATATTTTTCTCCTCATCTGGATTTCCAATTGCAATCCATGGTTTTTGCCTTTGGAAAAGCTTACAACTTACAGTCATTTGCATTATGAAGGATGGGAACTCTTCCCTGAAACAGCAAAAGTCATTAGGCAAAGACTGCTGGAAAAACTCACCATCCTAACTGAGGAAACAGTAGAAGCCATGATGGGGGCACTGTGTGCAGCAGATGACATGACTGCAGCAGACACGTGCAAAGAAAATCCAAAAATGGTTCAGTGAAAAGCAATCCAATTGAAGTCAAGGTATGATTTTCTGAGGCAATTGCTCTGCAGAGAAAAGGTGTCTATATGCCCATGTCCTGCATTCACTTGACTGCTGTCCCTGAGAAGAGAAACTCTGAGGGTTAATTAGAGCAACGAGCCCTGGGCCCTGGACCAGGAAAACATATTAAGATGGACAATGTAAGGAGAGCAGGTGATGCCATAAATAGACTGTGGTTTTGGTGATATTACTACATTCATACTAAATTCCAAGGAAGTTTGTTTTTTTAAAAAAGTGATTTTTAAATTAGGTTATATTAATTATACAGAATAATAGATTTCATTAGTTTCATACATGAATATAACATCTCTGATCGCATCATCCCCTGCAACCTCCTCCTGATTTCTTTCCTTTGCTGTCATCGTTTCCGTAGTAATACTCATAGTACTCCTTAGACTTTGATTTCTTTTTATTCCCATGCAATATTTGTCAGAGTCTAGATGGTTTTAGTTTATTGTAGTGATCTTTACTTCTTCCATTTTCCACAAAGGACACTTTTTATTACTCTTTATGGTTAAATAATAATCACAAATGTGTGTCTTTGTCTTTGCATGCACGTTGGGGGATTTAATTATATCTATACACATACATACACACACATGAGGAGGGGAACTTCTTTGAAAGAATTGGCTCATCTGATTCGTAATGCTGATAAGTCAAGGTAGGTTGGATCTCTGCAGGACTGGCCAGCAAGCTGGAGCCCTTACATGCACTCTCATCTATGAAGAAACTTATTATTTATTATGTTTAACTTTTAAGGCCTTTAATTTAATGAATGATCACCCCCTCCCCCACACACACATACACAGTGTGGAGTGCCATTCAGCTCACCAGAGTGTATATATTATAAATGTTGGCTACATTTACAAATACCTAAGCAGTAATGGTTCAACTAGTGTTGGACCACAGAACTGGACATCAAGGTTTTGCAAGGTGTGATAAGTATGCAAGGTGTGATAAGTACTATTAGGAAGAGACCAGGAGTGCCAGTTTCAGCATACAAGCCAGTGTCTGCCATCTGAGTGTCACACACCACACTGACCAGCACTCATGTCAAATGCTCAACACTGCACCATCTTGAAAAAATTGAGAATAATACTAAATCGCATCAGAACTATTGGGGAAAATTGTGCCAACCAGGGCCAAGGAGATGGCTCACTCAGTAGTTAAAGGCACTTAGTTGGATAGCCTGCAATCCCAAGTTAGATTCCCCAGTACGCACATAAAGCCAGATACACAAAGTGGTTCATATGTCTGATGTTCATTTGCAGCGGTAAGAGGCCCTAGTACCTCTATACTCTTTCTTTCTCTTCTCTCTCTCTCTCTCTACTCCCAAAGAAATAAAAAAAAACTGATTAAAGCAAATGCTAGTCACAGATTTATTGAAATGTAAGAAAATATAATTTTTATTATGAAATGATCTTTGGACAATTTCTGAAAGAAACTTGAAAATACTAACAATGTCTTCCTCATTTGAAATGTTGAGGTGAGGGCTAGAGAGATGGTTTGGCAGTTAAATGTGTTTCCTCTGCAAATATTCGGGCCTGAGGAGACCTGTGAATACCAGTTTGAATCTTTAGAACTCGCATAAACTGCTGGATATGGTCACAGTACCTCTGTTACCCAAGTTCCACAAGGGAGAAGATACCCGCAAAGGCTAGCTGTCACTCTAGCAAACAAACTCCTGGCTCCTTCCCTCACTGAGCTGTTGACCAAAGTGAGCCATGAGGTCCCAAAAGAAGACAGGATTCTGTCAAAGCTCTTGAGTGCCCACCCCAGTCCTGAGCTACAATCCTGTTGCTGAAGAAACCACAGAAAGCCATCTATTAGCATCGAAAGACGCTATGAGGTTCAGAATGGTAACCAGCCCCCAGATGGTAGTTAATGGAGTGCTGGAAGACACTGCACCATCTGCCAGGGGAAGCTGGTCAACACCAGGTGGAGTAAACAGAGACCACTGATATGAAACACAGTCTGCAGTCATGAGTAGGCTGAACACACTGCTAACTGGGAGAGAACAGCAACCCAAGAAAGAAAGATTTGTGCAATGGAAGTGCCAAAGACTGGGGGAGGCAATCAACAGCTTCTAATTTGGCCAAGTAATCCACTCAGTGACAGGGAGCCCTTGACTGGAACTGGGGACTCAGGGCGAAATGTACTGGGAACCAAACTCTTGGGACCCCAAAGAGAAATGGACTTTACAAGTGATTTACAAAGAGGCTATTAACAGTAGAATTAGCCAATTCACAAATGTGTATCTCAGTTAACCTAACGCTGATCTCACTCTCCTATGGAGAGTCTGTTTGTATTTTTCAGAAGGCAGTGAGAGAGCTGTGGCTCTTCCAACCCTACCAATGAGCCACAGGCTGAGAGCTGACATCCTGGCAAGAGATGAGCCACCCCAGACCTAGCATGGAGGCTCCACATGGAACCCCGCAGAGAGTGATGGGATAAATAAGAGACCTATAACCACAGCCAATCAGTCAACCCAGGATAAGCCAGTGAGACAGACACCAACGATTTTCGACATAACCTAAAGCAGAAGTACAGAGACCCCTAAGACCTCAACAATAAAGCAGCCTTAATACTCACCCACCATGACTCAGGGAACTGAGTGGAAGAGGAGGTGGAAAGATTGTAAGAGCCATAGTGGGGGAGAACTCCCAGAGGTAATAATATTCAAAGGGGGATGTAACCGGGTTGCCTCCTAGGCTATCCATAACCCCCTACCCCATGGACTGATCCAGTCTGCCCACGGAGGAGGATATCCAGCTGACTGGGGACAGGGAAAAAGGATATCCGGGAACTGGGGATACCAACACATTATTTGCTCATTCAATGTATCTAATTATGGATAATAAAGAAAAAAAGTTAAGAATGTGAATTGGGTCACATGACATTAAGCTCCGTTGACCCACCATTGGGGAGCTCACTACACTCTAGTTCCTATATATGAGTATACACTACATATAGACAACACACACACACCAGCAGCCACCACACACTTAGATACACAAGCAAAAAAAAAAATGTTGAGGTTATAAATTTTGCTTTGAGTTTCCAGCTATAGTTTTTAAAAAATATTTATTTATTTATTTATTTGTGAGAGAGAGGGGAGAGAAATGGGTACCCCAGGGCCTCCAGCCACTGTAAATCTATAAATGAACACCAGATACATGCACCCTCTTGTGTATCCAGCTTTACATGGGCACTGGGGAATTGAACTCGGTCCTTCTGCATTGCAGGCAAATGCCTTAACTGCTAAGCCATCTCTTCAGCCCTCCAGCTATAGTTTTAAGAAGATGTGACATGTGTTATTAACACTACGTAAACATGAACAGAACCTCCTCTTCCATGTTCTCTCCTCCTCTTCTTTCTCTTCCTCCTCCTCCTCGTCTTCTTCCTTCTCATGTTCCTTCTTGCCTCCCTCCTCCTCCTGCTGGGGCTGATGGAGTTCAGGACATTGAATATGCTAAGTTTTTACTCTGAGCCATACTTCCTGCCCCTGGATCATTTCTTTTGAATGGATACCTGTGTGTCCCCAGAGATTTCAAATCCTAAACGATGTGGCCTCCACCTGTGCCCAGATATTCCCTATCTTCCCCTGTCCTGACGCATTGCCAGCCTCACACTGATGCCGTCATGTTCCTTGGGATTCTCTCATGAACCCAGACCCAGGCATTGAGCAGGTAGAGTTACAGTACTTGGATAAATAAAGCTTACCTACTTTTTAAAAAATATATATTTATTGTCCATAATGAGTTACATTATTTAGTGGGCAAACAATGCATTGTTATCCCGAATTCCCCAATTACCCCCCTCCCCATCCCTGATCAGTTGGATATCCTCCTCCGTGGGCTGTCTGTATTAGTCCTTGTGGCAAGGGATCCTGGATATCCTAGTACTCAGCCCGGTCTTCCTGGCCCAAGTGTGTTGTTACTGATGGGTGTCATGCCTCCGGACAGTCTCCCCCACCACGGCTCTCACAATCTTTCCGCCCCCTCTTCCGCTCAGTTCCCTGAGTCGTGGTGGGTGAGTAATAAGGCTGCTTTAATGTTGCGAGTTTAGGGGTACTTGTGTTGAAAATTCTTGGTTTCTGTCTCATTGGCCTATCCTGTGTTGATTGAATAGCTGTAACTTACCTACTTTTAACAAACATAAAACCCATCCTTACTCCTTCTGGTTTCTTTTGACTATTCTGAGTAATGAATGTGTAGTGTGTTTTGAAAATTTGGAAACACAAAGAAAAGACATCTTCAGTTTCTCAAAATAATGTGCTGGATAGAAAGAGAGCTGGGAGTAGGGTGGCTGGCTCCATGGATGGGAACTTGATTGGGCTCAGGTGAGGGCCTGCTCTTGAGATAATTTTGAGAATCACATGACTGTTCTTTCTGGGTCTCTGCTCTGCAATAGATCTGGTTCTATCTCCTGCCTACATTGTGATCATAGCCTTGGTGACACTGGATGCTTAGTACCCTCTTTCTGGAAGTCTCCTGCATAGGTGCCCTATGTCCTGGCACCTTCCCTCCCTCATTCTCAGGATAGAGCCCTTGGATATGGCTGGTGGAAAGACATTTTCTGAACTGGTTGCCACCCTAGCCAGATGTAGACCTAGGGCTCTTGTGTTTCAAGGAGTAGTAGACTCAGGGGTCTTGTGTTTAGGGAGATGAAGTCACAAGGGTCTTGTGTTCCAGTGAGATGTGGACCCAGGGGTCTCTTGTTCTTGGAAGAAGTAGACCCAGGGGTCTCATGTGCCAGGGAAAACCACTACAGAAACTTCTTCTAAGTTAAAGGCAGTTTGTCAGTTTTCAGGGAGCTGCCTCACTGCAACATTTGAACCTCTGGGGCCCCCTTACTCTATAGTACTGCCTGTCCCTTCCTTGGGGACATTGTAATATGGTAATCTTTATGAAATGTGACTTTTACTACATCTTGTGGTCTCATATTTTGCAATATAAACAGAATTATGTATTTTAGAATGTCAATGAAAAAAAATGAGACCCAATAAAAAGAAATTGCCTCCCATGTTAAATTTTCAGGGTTTTATACATTCCCTAAGACACAGTTGACAGAAATGTTGCCACCCTCACATGCTTTATGCTTTCCTCTAAAAGTAATATATGTCTCATTAACCTGTGGAGGGGGTTATGTCAGTATCTTTCCCTTGAGAAGAGTAGGATTACCACATGGTTTAAAATTTCTTCTTATAAATAAGTCCCATCTTTTATCTTGGCATCTCAGGTCATAGTAAAAATAATTTCCTCATGAAATTAGAGACGTTAGAGAAAACAATGGCAGGAACACTCCCCTGTGTCTATCAAGGCAGATGTCATTCTGTCTCTGAATGCCAGGACTCTGCCCAGTGTGGCAGTGGGCTCATAATGCCTGAATTCAGATCTTCTTTCCTTCCTCTCTCAAGGACATCCACTGTCATCCACCTTTCTCAGCCTTTGATTTTGCTTTGAGGTGAGAGTTGCGTTGTTATGTTAGCAGTTTCTTAATATACTAGGTGTGAGTATATTCTCTTTTAAAAAGGTATTAAGATATGTTCTATGTACCAAGCTTTGGCCTATGCTGATGAACATTCCAAGTGAGTTTAAGAAAAACATAACCAGGTTGGTACACATGGCTGGAATTCCAGAACTGAGGAGAAGAAGCAGAATTGCAAGTGTAAGGCTAGCTTGGGCTCCACAGTGTGTTCCAGACCAGTCAGCCTGAGCTATGAGGTTCTATATAAGAAAGTAGGTAAGAGAGAAAGATATACAGAGGAAGGAAGGAAAGAAAGAAGAAGGAAGAAAGGAAGGAAGGAAGGTACATATATCTTGGTGTTTTGTATATAGTACCCTATAAATGTCAATTAAGACAGGTTTATTGATGGTCCTGTTTATGTCAACTATACTATATTTTTACTCATTTTGTGCCTATTTGATACACAAATCACCAGAAAGGGGTTGTGTACTCTATAGTTAATTATCTTTAAATTTCTTTTGGGGGGAATTTATGTAGCAGGGGAGCTGGGGATTAGAATTTAGATAACACCCAGCAAAATTCCAATGTACCTCAGAACTTAATGAGTACCCGAATTCTTGTCTATAAAGTTAAAGAATTAAAATTACAGACCACCAGAGGATAAGGTAGAGTGGGATACTTTAAAAGAGAACGGGTAGTTACAGAGATTTCCAGCCACCAGTGTGGAGAGAACACTTGGGAGCGGTTTTAGCCAAATCTATGCTGTTCAGCTAAACAAGCAAAAGAAGAAAAGATAACAGAGGGCTCCGATCATGAGGAAAAAAGTTCATGTGGGGAGATCTTGAGCCCCACTCCCACCCCAGCCATTAGGCCCTGGGTGAGGGAAGGCCTTATCTTTCTAAGGCCTGGAAATTTAGAAGTCCTCCTCCCAGGATGCCATGTGGGAAGAGGAGACTGGACTTGTTTCAGTGACTTTAAGACCTCCACTAGGTAAGCCAGAGAGACGGCTGGTTGGCCCATACCTGACCAATCAGTTTTAGCAACTAGGTTTGAACTGTAGCTAGAAACACCTCCCACTCAAGGGGGCAGGGTCTATGGTACTTGCCTGAAGGAGTTAACTGTCACAATTTGTATGTATTTGTGCACTTATGTGTGTTCTCGTGTGTGTGTGTGTGTGTGTGTGTGTGTGTGTGTGTAGACCGGAGGTTGACTTCAGTGTTCTCCCCTATCACCTTATGCGTTATTTACATCCATAGGAATATGAGTACACTCATGCACATGCACATACACACATAGCTTATTATTTTACATATCATTACCAAGCCTAGTCTCGCACTTGAACTCATGGCTCAGCAATGTGACTAGTTGAAATAGGGATCCTTAACGTCTCCTCTGGTGACACTGTGAGCCCTGGGATTTCTGGTGATGTCCCAAGCCCTCACCATCTTTATGTGGGTGCTGAGGATCTAATCTCCAGTTCTCATGATTCTATGACAAACTATCCACTGAGCCATTCCAGCAGCCCATGTCCTTAAATTTAAATCATTCTCTTTGTCCCACGTAATTTCTGTCGTTATGTATTTTCATGGACAGTATTATGATGTGTTTCTGGAAAATTAAATTTATTTTCATTAGATGAGGTCTCCCTTTCTCCTGAGTAGTTTTCTTTTTCTAAAGCCTGATTTATGTAAAACTAATTTACTTATTCTAGCTTTCTTTCATTTAGTAATATCAGCTTTCCTTGTTCCTTCTCTGCCCCATTAAGTCATTGGTTCAGCAGGGTGGCCTAGGGCTGTGGGTGTCCAAAGTCCACTAAAACAAATTGCGTTAAAGGATTTATAAGACAAGTCTTCAGGTTCTGGGACGATAGCTCAGTCAACGTTGCAAGCATGAGGACCTGAGCTCAATCCCCAGAACTCACATGAGTAAAAACCACATGTGTTAGGTAGCAAGCGCCTGTCATTCCTGGAAAGGAGAGCCAGAGAAAGACAGGTCCCTAAGGCTCTCTAGCCCCCTATATTAGCCCACTTGGTGAGCTCCACA
The DNA here is from genome assembly GCA_004024765.1 of Zapus hudsonius. Taxonomy (NCBI): domain Eukaryota; kingdom Metazoa; phylum Chordata; class Mammalia; order Rodentia; family Dipodidae; genus Zapus; species Zapus hudsonius. The sequence continues at coordinate 121,461 of PVHP010000295.1, read as the reverse complement.
CTAGTGAGAGACCCAGTTCCAAAATTTAAAAACAATGGGCCCTTCCTCACGATAGCATCCAAGTTTGTCCTCTGGCCTCCACATCACATCACAAAACCTAGGCCTTTGTCTTTAAAAATGTATTTTGAGGAGTGACATCTAATGGAAGAGCCAGGAGGGAGGTAGCAGTGAGCTTGGAATTCTCTCCATGGATTATTATGCCTGTTTATTCAACTGTGTTACTGACACACACACAATGTTTTGGGAACTCTATAGAGAAACAGTGATAAATCATGTAGGCCTGGAAGGATTAGGAAGAATTTGCCAAGAACACATCAGCAGAGTAGGCAGACCATGAAGGAGGAGATGAAAACAATTTTCAAATTGACAGGCAATTGAAGTCATGAATTATCTCTGTCCCATGTGTTGTTGACATTTACTCCAACCTATGCTTCTGGAAAATTTAGGAAAAACATAGCAAAAGACTTATTAAGCATTTTCAATGCCATTGTCTTCTTGAGGTTAAAGGGTGCTGTGACTAGCCCTGGACAATAACTCTTAATAAACTCATCTTAGCTTTCCCCACAGAAAAGTTAGGGCTTTGCTTAGGGACACCCAGGTAATGATATGTAAAATAATAAGCTATGTGTGTATGTGCATGTGCATGAGTGTACTCATATTCCTATGGATGTGGGCATATGTGTGTGTGTGGGTGAATGTGGAGGCCAGAGGTCAATATTAGTGGTCATCCTCAGTCTCTCCATCATATGCTTTGAGACAGGGTGTCTTATTGAAACTAGAGCATACTGATTTAGCTAGACTATCTAGCCAGAATCCCCTGGGGATCATATTTTCTCTACTACCCAGTGCTGAGATTATCGGAGTGTGCACCATACCAAGTATTTTATGTGAATAACTGGGATCCTAACTCAGGTACTTATGCTTGTGTGGAAAACACCTTATCCACTGGGCCTTCTTCCAGCCATAAGATTAGTATATTTTTTAAAGAGCTATGAGCATGAATTTCTATGAATCTTGGTCAGAAACCACAATTAATATTGTCACAAGACTTGATATTCAGAAACTTAAGGTGAAAATCTGGATGCGTAGGATGTACGATCTGATAGACCATCTTAAACAACTCTATTCTTAGACTGATCTTATATAACTTCTAATGAAATGCCAAATGATATATATGTTTTTTTCAAAAATTCACGATAAGATAATTTCATGATCTTTCTACAAATATTAATGTACAATATTTTATTCATTGAATATGAGGCTGACCATGATATGAATGTTTTGAACTCCACAGATAAGAGTGCACATATGCCCCCAAGGATAACCCCTAAGAAAAGGCAGCATACAGGAATGACAGCTGAGAGATGCACACACTGTAGATGACCACATCACACTCTGTACACATATTGAAAGAGACATTAGAATCAGAGATGATTACAGCAAAGAGAATTAATAGACGAGTTGGCATTAAATGAGCAAATTATTGTAATGAGACATATGAACTTATTTTACTAGTTTGGATAATTAAATTAGAGCCAGATTTTTAAAGGAAAAATGTTAAATTATAGAAAGTGATTCACAGTAGTGTGTCATCTATTTCCATTTCTTTTCAGTAAAAGTGGAAAACCCTGAAATGGCAACAAATTAACATTTATGGCATTAGCAGGTGGAGATCCCTGGCTTTATTTTACAAACACACAGGAGTAGTCCTCTGTGAACACAACAGCTGAAGATTAGTTCCACATTCAAGAACAACAGTAAGAATTTGGCTTCAGCATGTGATGGGTAAAATGTCTCATGAGAAATCATTCTTCGACAATAACTGTCCGGTAAGGTGGGGATTTTCTAAAAATATACTTGTAAGTCTTACTTGAACTTACCGAGGACTTACTTTTACCCAGATCTGGATTCTTAGACTCTTTGAATAACATGAAAGCTCACAGGCAGTCTTCTGCTCTGTAAACTTGAAGTCCCTTGGAAGTCCACATGCACCAAAGGGAACAGTTGAACAATACTTGTGGAGAGAGGGAGAAGGTGTGTTAGACGAAAGTGGATTTTCCTTGAAGGAAAAAATGGGCCAAGAATTAGGTCTTGGAGGCAAGTTAGATTTGAGCAGGTAAAGAGACTCTGATATCCACTAAAAAGCCTAAACCTGTGCTGGGTCTCTTGCAAAGAGAAACTTAACCACATGACAGAATTTTCTAGAAAAGGAAGACAATAATGGCTGCCACCTCCTTGATGGCTCATGGTAAGAAGACTTGGACCATGGGCCAATTGTTTCTGAACTTGAAAAATAGTTATAGATTATAATAGTCATGTATTAAAGTATTTATTTTGATATTTCTAGATGCCAAGAGGTGTTCCAGTGCAACAAATAACAAATAAGAAATTATTAGATGATGGGAGCTTTTAAACTATCACCAATTGTGGTAGTTTGAATAAATGTCTCCCAATAGAATCAAAGGTTTATTATAATTGTGAATTGTCTCCAACCTTCTGGCTGGAGGAGGTGTCACTTTGACCTGGCCTCCTGGGGTCTGGCCCTGAGGTATTTCTAAATTAGATACAAAATTCCAGGGATACATATAGTCCTGCTGTTTTGTGAGTTACAGTGTGCTAGAGTTGCTTGCTTTAGAGGGAGGTGCTGGGCCTCTGTCTCTCTGCTTGGATCTGTGAAAGGGGTCAACCTTTCATTATTGAACTTCTCCTGGATCTGTTACTTCAATAAATATTTTCCTCCGAAAACTGTGCCTGGTTTGGAGATTCATCCCAGCGGCATGTGGCTGACTATGACACCAATCCATAGGATACCTTTCCAGTGTCATAAGCTTTTGTCATTTTTCCTTTAGATTCATTCTGGCAGGGATTACATCGATTCTTACATGCACACAAGCCCATACTCAGCTAATACACCCCTTTACAACTTAGCCCCTCATATGTGCTAAATTGATGTTCATTTTCTCTTATGTTTCTTTTAAAATTTTTATTGACAATATCCATACATGTATATAGTGCACTTTGATCACTGTCCCCTCGTATGACTCTGTTGCCCCCTCTATCTCCTATTCACTGAATTCCTACTTTCCAACTAGTCCCCTTTGATGGTGATGTCTTTTTCTTCCGTCCTCTATGATATCATGTTGATTGACCCAATATTGTGTAGAAAGGGACAGCTGCTATGAGGTCATGAATGTCATGGCCACTTTGTGTCAAGAAGACACCATCCTTTGGCTCTTAGATTCTTTCTACAACTTCTTCCACAAAGTTCCTTGAGCCTTGGATGGTATGGTAGAGATGTCTGCTGAATACTCAACTGTCATTTCTCAGCACTTGGGTAAGTTTACTAGTAGTTAACACCCTGAACAAAAAAATAACTAAATAAATAAGAAAAGAAAAACAAGTGGGAATTTTACTAATTAATCTATGGGTGTAAAGCTCAAACCCGTAGATTAGAGGGCAATTTGATGGACATAACATATTCAATTAGTCAAACAACAATCTTAGCTCCCTTCCTAGGGCCTATGATCTTACTAGGCTTGTCCAGTGCAGCAAGCCTCACATCCAACCTGAGAGCAGTTGGTTACCCCCATAAAAGTCATGCCACTATTGCACCTGTGGACACTTCCTACCTTGCTGGACAGATGCATAGCACACAGGATCCACTGCTTATTAAGACTACTGATGACTTTTCTCTACCAGCAGGCTCCGTGGCTCTCTCAGGCACTATGACAGTTTAAAAGTGGGGAGGAGGTCACAGCTCAGTTGCAGCTTGATTTCTTAGTATCCCGTAATTTATGCAGGACTTTCTTGCTTCTCATGGATATCATAAATTTCAGTAAAAAAAAAAAGTTTAGTTAAATAACACTGGTTTTCTAAGCCATGATTGAACTTCCCTGTATTAACTGGAACTTTCTACATAAAGAACAAACCACAAACCACTGACGCCTCTTCAGCCAAATCAGGCTAGGCACAGACAACACAGTGTGTTGCTGTGCTGCTTCCCTGTTGTCAGTGATGAACCCGTGCAACATTCTGTAACAAATAAAATCAAATGGGGAAGTCGACTAGCAAAGTTGAGAGTGCAGAAATATAGTTTAATATACAATTCCCCAAGAGCTAATGGCTGAACGTCCTTCTCAAGTAACTGTTTATGCGTTTATCATCTTCAATGAAATACCTATTGGAAATTTCCCCAGGTTATTATTGAAGTATTTGTTTTCCACTGTTACCTCTTAAAAATATCATTTATTTATTTATTTGCAAGTGGGGGTGTGGGGTCATACCAGGGCCTATAACCACTGCAAACAAAATGCAGATGCATGAACCACTTTTCACATCTGGCTTTATGTCGGTATTGGGAAATTAAACGGAGGTGGGGTGGAACATTAGGCAAGTACCTTAACTACTGAGCCATCTCCCCAACCCTACTGTTATCTTTTAAAAGATCTTTGTGTATCAGGGATACAAGGACTTTATCAGATAAAGAATTTTCTAGTGTGTAGTTTGCCACTTTGCTCTCCTAATCAATGACATTAGAAGACCAGAAGGGACTAGGGAATCTGACAAAGCCGTTGGTTTTCTCCACAGCATGGAGAAGAGTGCCTTTTTATACTTAGTGTGCCATATCTAAGATCTCTTTTCCTAACCCAGAGGTCAAGAAGATTTTATAGTGTGTTTCCATTTAAAATGTCCATAGTTCTATGAGCAACCTCATGTATAAGACTAGAAGTTTAGATTGAGACTTGGGGCTGGGGAAGATGGTTCAGTGGTTAAAAGCTCCTGCTTGCAGAGCCCACAGCCCAGGTTTGATTCCCCAGTGCCCACATAAAGTCAGATGCACAAAATGATGCATCAGGAGTTCATTTGCAGTGACAAGAGTCCCCAGATCACCCATTCTGTTTCTCTGCTTGCAAATAAATTATAAATGTTTTTAAAAATTAAAATTAAAAAATAGAATATTTCCTTTTTTGTGACGTCCAAGTTTTCAAGTTATTTCTTAGGAAATAGAGAAAAAGGTGCATGTCCTCATTGAGTTGCATTTGCACCTGGTCTGTGTGGTCTGCTCCTGGACACTTGGTCCCATGGACCTTATGTACATGGATATACTCAACCCATGCTCTGTTACTGTAACTCTGCTAGTACACGTCATTCCAGAACAGATGGTGTACATTCCTCAATGCTATTATTTTTAAAGCTGTTTTGTCTATTCTAAGCCCTATGTCTTGTTTAATATATTGCACTGGGATTCAGAGATCATTTAGGGGGAAATCAACACCATAGCTCTTTTCAGCCTGTGTTCAAGAGCACAGTGTCTCTCTCTGTACTTAAGTAGAGCTTCTTGGGTTCCTTTCAGGAATTTTTGGCATTTATTTTCTCTGTGTTTAAGTGGGCTTATGTCTAAGTATTTCATTATTTGAAGATAGCATCTATAAAAGTATTTTGTTAATTTTGGTTTCTCAATCATTTCTTTAAAATATTATTACTCAAAGTTGCAGATAGCAAATGGAGCTTGCTGAGAGACGTAAATACAAACACTGCCCATGCTAAAGTCCTCTGATGAAATGATGCCTCCAGAACCAGACTATTTATACTGGACAGATGAGGCAATTGATGATAGTTACTTTCTCACAGGTAACTGCCTTTCTCATTGCTGAGAAAAATACCTGCAAAATAGCTTTTTTTATGCTTACAGTTAAGGTGGGTCTTCCTAAATCAATTAACTTAATCAAGATAATCCCTCACAGGCAAGGCCAGAGGCTAGTTTAATCTGGGTAATCCCTCCCAGGTGATTTAAGGTCCTATGAAGTTGACAATCAATATGGATCATCACAGTTCCTTACGATAAACTAGTGGGAAAGAGTTGGCAGGTTTCAGTTAGCACATGAAACTTTGTGCAACATTCTTCCATACCTCATATTGCTGTTGTATGTTGCCTCAGTTAATGCTCACAACAATTATATGAAGCATGATTTTTTTGTAAGCTTAAAAAACTTGTGGACAAGAAAGCTCCAACATTTCCAAGTCACATAAACAGAGGAAATTCTAGAATGAAGTAGTTAGGGTAAGAGGGTTGTGTTCTTTGGAAAGTCTCCAGTGCTATTTCTTTATTATGAGAGATTTAGTGTATTTAGAAAGTTTATAGAGCAGTACCATTTCACAAATTGAAACTGAGAAGCAATTGAATTACAGCATGTTAGACAAATGCATGCATTTATTTGTCAATCAGGTATAGTTTATGCTAATAAGATTCACTGAGCTCACTAACTCAAACTGTTAATATCGTGAGAAAAAGAACTATGAATGAAAATGATGTCATCTTGTTAAATGAATTCCACATTTTTATTGAGCACTGCTGGAATAATAAAATGAAGTGAGTAGCTTCAGGTGGCTTTTAAAATACTTTGCTAAGAAATGTATGATGGGTTACGTAATAGCTGGGGTTTTACATGTAATGCAATGTTTTGAATAATGTTTACAAGGTATAAATTCTTTTGGTTCATGGTCAATTATTTGACTGACTTTCCAGTTAACAAGAATGGTCATTGTACTTTAAAAACATATCTCTAGGGCCTGGAGAGATTGCTTAGTGGTTAAAGGCACTTGCTTCCAAAACCTGATGGCCCAGGTTTGATTTCCCAGTACCCACTTAAAGCCAGATGTACAAAGTGGCACATATGTCTGGAGACTGTTTTCAGTGGCAGGAGGCACTGGCATGCCCATTCTCACTCTCTCTGTGTCTGCCTCTGTCTGTCTGTCTGTCTGTCTGTCTGTCTGTCTGTCTGTCTGTCTGTCTCTAAGCTAACTTTATCCCAATATCATTTTTCTTATGTCTTGAGATAGAAGTTACAGTAAATCTATTCCTATTTCTCTTGTATGTTATTCATCATTCTTTTCACAAACATCCTGATGGTGTATCAGATATAATGACTTGAGATTGATAAGTAATCAAGGTTTATTATTACTAGGAGTGCACAGGTAACAGAGTCCAACACCAATATATCAGTCAGAGAGATGTGGAAACTATGTAAAAAATACAAGGAAACATAAAGGAGGTCTATTAATTAACCTCACATATGTGTGTCTATAAATATAGGGAATGAGACTTCTATGCTAAATAAAATCCACTTCATTGGGCACTTTAGAATGAAAAACAGTTCATCTTGTTATTGAAATGGGAAATGCTGTTTTCACCAGAGAATAAATATATGAAACATGCAGACACAGGGCCATAGGTCTGGGATGAGTGTGTCTGCGTAAATGATGAGGACTTGATCCTCTACAGTAGAGATCAGCCATCTGTTTCTCACACCAAACAGCAGCATCACTTGTGGCTATAATAAAAATGCAAATATCCAGGTTCTACCTCAAGCCCACTGAATCAGAGATTTGAGAATGGGTCAACTGAGCTTATTTTCATAAGCCCTTCATGTAATTCTGACTCATGTTAGGGGTTGAGAACACTACTGCAGGATTTTAAATCAGATAGACCCAGAGTCAAAGCCATTGATGGATAATTGATCCATTGTGGGAGGGAACTCACTGGAGGTGTTGATGAAATAGAAATCTGTTGCACAGACCAGTTGCAAAATAAAAAGGAAATAAACAAAAACCCACAGGCATTGTTTTAGGATGTGGATGATAAGATAATGTCCTACCTCTGGCACCTAGCACCGTATCTGAGGCTAGCCCATGTTTGGTTAATATTCATGGAATAAATGCTGAATTGTGATGGTGAGAACGGAAGTGTGTGAACCAAGGCAGCAAATGGAAATGACTCTGAGAGAAGCAAATGGACAATCCATACTACAGTTTGATTCTGAGGTTGATGACCTTGTGGCCCCATAGTGATATTACCAGAGGTTGTTTCTGTCTTTGCACTCAGCTGTCCTCAGAGATCTGGTACTATCCTCAAGGTTGGTCCTTTATCATTATGAATGAAGGTTAGCAGGAGGCCAGCAAGTCTTCCTCTGGCTGTTTTCTTTGTTGCTGATAACATACCAGAACCACCACTTCCTTCTTGGCTCTTCGAAAAATTTATTTGCTATTGACCAATGTGATCTGTGCTCATTTCTGAGACCAGCATTTGGAAGGAAAGGAACTGCATCACAGGGTGAAGCTCACCAAACGCAGGGCTTTGATGAGGAATGTGGTGGGGCACAGGAAGCCCGTGGAATGAATTCCCAGAAGCAGTGCTTGTCTGAGAACTGTAATGTGGTCCTGCATATACACACTATGTATTAAACAGGAAAGTTCTATGCAGACATTTATTACTAATAGCCAACCTGTATTGGACACCTGTAATGTCCTTTATGTAACTAAATGGTTTTATTGTTAATAGCTTAAAAGGCAGTATGCTACAGGTAAGGATCCATGGCACACATCTTCAAGGCTGAAACTAATCAGTTTCTTCCATTTCTCCTTTAGAAAAACTGTTCTTTTCGTTGTGATAATCCCACCTTACATCCTTCTCCAGGCTATTAGCATAAAGTTTTCCTGATACACGGGAAATTACAGCATCATTCATGTTGTCTGTCAAAGACAGCCATCCACTGTAATGAGGTGGGAGCACTCTGACCATCTCAGACTACCTGTCAACGTCAGAAGTGTTCCATACATTGTCTGGCTTAACTCTCACCACCACCCTATGGTAGGACTTATTATCACCACTTTGTGACTCAGCAGTCTGTGGCTGACTGGCCTTAAAGACCTTGCGATAGTAACCATAGGGCTGAGGAGTGGTGGGTCAGCAACTGTGCTCATGACCACTGGACTCTAAGAAAGGGCTCTTTCCACCTTGCACTGCCATTTGTTTACTGGACCGTTTGCTGAGCAAATCCAGCCAAGTCTCTGAAGAGGCAGAAACCCTGTGGTCCTAGTCAGAGGTTCTCCCTCACGTTCCTTGGACAGGCTTCTCCAGAACCAACTCAGAACCTGCTGTCACATACTTTCCGAAAGAGATCCAAAGATCAATCTATCATCTAAATATCCACTATCTATCTATCTATCTATCTATCTATCTATCTATCTATCTATCTATCTATCTATCTATTGATCATCTATCTATCATCATCTGTCAATCATCTCTCTATTATCATTTATTATCTATCATTGATCTATTATCTGTCTTTATCTATTATTTATCCATATTTTCTATCACACCTGTCATCTCTCATATATTTGCCTATAATCTTTTATCTATCTCTCTAACATATTCTTTCATTTATCTATTTTTATCTGTCATTATCTGTAATCTATAATTTATCTTTATAATGTCTATACTCTATCTTTTCCTTTTGAATATTTACCTACCTAACCATCTATCATATATACATATATATATTATTTATTTATTTGTATGTGTGTGTCTATGGGTGGGTCAGGACCTCTTGCCATTGCAAACAAACTCCAGATGCTCGTGAAACTTTTTGTGTCTTGTTTTAGGTGAGCATGGGAAATCAAACCTGGGCCAGCAAGCTTAGAAAGCAAGAGCCTCTAACCACTTAGCTGTCTCCTCAGACCTAGAGAAATATTTATAATGGCTCACCCATTTGCTTAGACTGTTGGCTGGGTAAGACTTTCCCTTTGGGTGATATCTCTTTCTTCTAATAATAAATCAATGGGACTAAGTGATTCCATGTTCAGTACATTTAAAATCACCCTCGCAGAGAATGTTTGATTAAATATATAGGTCCCATGACTTAGCCTGGTTGACCCATGGTCATCACAATGTAACAACCATCAGTTCTGAGACTCACAGCAGGTCTTTTGGTCCCTCTTCCTGTTACAACAACAAATGGAAAGCATCTCTCTGAGCTCACAGGGATCTGTACAGTGAGGCCCCATGGCTTCTGTGAGCACATAGAATCCTCTTATGGAGTGTGAGCCAAACACAAAACCAGGCTGGTTTTTTTTCAGTAAAACAGTTCTCAACACACCTGCTTATGGAAAAATTTTAAACAATGCGGGTACATGGATTTTTTTTATGTTGTCAAAAATATCCATTCACTAGTAATTTTGTTTTCTTTCTTCCAAAATGATTGTGTAATATCAAATTGACTTCAAATTGGATATCAAAATACACAAACTATAAAGGTGGCAACAGCACTAAGGACTTGTTTATCATTGCTAAGAGTCTTTGTATATAGTATCCCCACTCCCCAGCTGTCTGGGTGTGAGACCATTAAGATGAGCTTGTTATTTAAACCCAGGCTATTTTTACACAAAAGTCACTGTCATTCCTGCTTTGCGAAGTGTAGCTATTTTCACAGGGCCCCTGATAAAATTCTTATAGAAGCATTTGGCGAGAAGTGCCTGAGGTGACATGTTTCTCCAGCTGCTGTGAGATGATTACTGATCAAAATGTCCACCTCACTTCACTTTCTGAGCCTTCTCCCGCCTGGAGAATTTCTTATTTTACTTCATTGCTATAGGTAGTTTGTCAGCCAATGGAGACTTTCATATCTTGCAAAGAAGAGGTGACTGAATTAATGACCCTTGACAAAATTGTTATACACCTGCTGAAGCATGGCGTACCGTCCTTGTCTATATTTTAACTGCTTCCCGCCAAGGAAAAAGGTGTCGCTTTCTTGAGAGGTTCCCTGGCCTTCCATTTCTCACCCTGTCGCTCAGATTACAATGAATATTTGGCAGATGCCTTCCTTCCTCTAGTTCTAGCGATGGAACACGAGATTATTTCCATTTTATGGCTGTGCATGCTGTGTATTTTGGAGTGATGTTCATGTGTCCCCCTACAGGACATATGTTTATAGATGATATTTGATGCCAGGAGCAGTAAGTAGTTAGAGGTCTCCGGCTTGGGGATGTTACGGTGGGATCCAGGTATGGTGAAAACAGTGTGCCTGACACAATTTGTCTTAGTTCATGGAAATAGATCAAAATGAAGGTCAAGTTTTCATGCTTGGCATTGTTCTCCTTCTGTCTTATTAATTTAGAAGTCCTGGAATGGCTCAGCAGATAGGACTCCTCTAGGGGAAGCCTGTGTCCCCTGCAGAACTCTTACTCAGCCACTTTCAGAACACATTTTAATTGTTACCCACACATATTTTGAGTGTTGCTCCATAGTGACATGTCGCTTAACATGTACAAATTCTTTGGTATGTACAAGACTTTAGGTCCCGATACAAAATTTCCCATTATATAAAATAGCTTAGTATTTGCACAAGACCTATACACACCATCCCTTGCCCTTCACTTCATCTCCATATTACATTAATATCTTGTACAATGTATATATATATATTTTTATGTCATATAACAAGAAAATAAATCCTGTGCATGCTCACTACAGTCTCAGCCTACTTTTTCAAAAAGTATTTTTTTTCCAGGATGGGAAAATGGGTCCATAAGTAAAGTGTTTATGACACAAACATGCAGACCTTGGTGCAAACCCTCAATACCCACATAAAAGCCAGGCCTGGTGAAGTGTGCCTGTAATTCTGGCACTGGAGAGACAGAGGCAAGAGGATTTCCAGGACTTACTGGCTGGCTTGTCTGGCTGAATTGGTGAGCTCTGGTTTCAGTGAGAGACCCTGCCTCAAAAAATGTGGCAGAAAGCCATCAAGGAAGACTCTATAGACATTCACCTCTGGTCTTCACATTCATTCATGCACACGCATGCACAAGCACCTACCTAAAAATACCTGCCAGCATGCAAGCACACCACACACACACACACACACACACACACACACGCTCAGTTGGACTCCCTTTGTGAAGGTGGTTCCTTCTGTCCTGACAGCTTTGCCTCGCTGGCTCATCCTCATTATGGTCACTGAACTCTGAGCATATCATAGAATGAGGATCCAAAACTGGAGGGACTTAACAACAGTGGTGAGCTTGTTTGTCCACTCTCCCTCTCCGTCTTCAGGCTGTGCTCGCTGCCATGAGCCAGGCACTGCTCTGGAGAGCATGTGCACTGCATCATGCCATCTTCACATATTGTGAGGGATTCAGTTATTTCTGTGGTGCCACCTGAGATTTGAGGACGTGAGACACATGCAAAGGTCCATGCTGTGATCAACAGCTTTGTCCAGCTGACATCGAAATGTCGGCTTGCATCAATTAAACCACAAACAGCATCATGTTACAGGGAAATAAATATGACCTAGCCTTTATGGACTGATGCATTGTGGGTTTGCTATCAGTTGTATTGTTTACTTTTCTTGTTGCTGTCACAGGACCCCTTACCATGGAAACTTAAAGAAGGAAGTTTCCTGTGGCTTTCAGTTTGAATCCATCACTTGGGGGAAGTGACAGCATAGGGGGTGGAGGTCTGAGAGCTATGGATGCTTATGCTCAGCTTGCTTTCTTGGTTTATTTTCAGTCTGAGATCCAAGCCCATGGGTTGGTGCCACCCACATTAGGGTTGGTCTTCCCTCCTCAGTTAACTATTTTTGGAAATACTCTAAAAGGCATACTTGGAGATGTGTTTCCATAATGATTCCGAATCTAGCCAAGTTGAAGATGAAAATGAGCCATCACACCAGTTCACAGGAGTTTAGAAGACATAGGTCTCTAAGGGATCTGCCCAATCCATGGACCAATTCCTTCATTTTCATAAGTGATGGCATTGCTGGGAGGTGGCAGAAAGTAGGAGGCTCAGCCTAGTTGGAGGAAGGAGGTCCTTGGAGTGTGCTCTAGTAAGATGTGTCTGTCTGATCTATCACCCATTTCTCTTTGCCTACCTCCAATCTACCATGCAGTGACCTCCTTTGCTCCATGACATGTCCCCTGCCATGATGGTCTAAGTCACCATAACCCCATAGCATTAAAGTGTATGACTGTGGACTAAACTTCCTGTAAACACAGGCCAAAATACATTTCTTCCCTTTAAGTTTTTCTCTCAGTATACTTCACAGTGACCAAAAATAAAAAAATAAATAAAATGAAAAGAAAACAAGATACAGTCTCTGATAGTAACATAGTAAGACTCTTCTCCTTTATCCTTTCTACAATAATTAAGATTCACAGGTTCTTCTCTCCCTTATCTGCTCCATATTTATTAAGATTTTAGCAGAAGATATAAAAGTACATCTTATAAGAAATCGCACTGCTATGTGTCTAGAATGGAGAGAGAAGCAAAGTCTGCTTATTCATGGCCACGCCTTTTGTTATTAGGTCTAGGTACAATCTCTTTACTAACAATCTTCAGGATGGTGAAGGCCTGCCTGACCTTTCCATCCTATTCATAATAGCTTCCACTCATTTTCAACCACATTATATGCATTTATTTATTTATTCATTTATTTATTTGTAAGGAGAAAGAGAGAGAATGGGCAAGCCTGTGCCTCCTGCCACTGCAAACAAACTCCAGATGCATGTGTCACTTTGTGCATCTGGCTTTATGTGGGTACTATGGAATCAAACTCAAAACATCAATCTTTGCAAGCAAGCATTGATAACCACTGAGCAATCTCCCGAGCCCCTCAAGCATCTTCTTGAGAGCTGAGTTTGGGCTTGGAGAGTGACTATTGCATAGACCTTGGAGTCATTTATAGTCATGTTCTTAAAGCTAAATAATGTCTGTTTAGTAAATCAGAAACATGATTATTATTGCTATAGACAGTGTCTCACCCATGTATAGCCCTTTTGTGAGCATCTATAATCCACAGGCATGAAAGTGTATGCAGATGACTTCTGCACTGAAAGCTCATTGGTTAAGACTGAGATGTGTGAGGTAAGAGAAAAGGGAGAGAATGGAAGCAGTGGGCATGCCTGTGGAGAGAGGAAGGCAGGCTGCACATTAACAGCATGGTGTAAACTGGGAAGGGCATGGACCTTTCAAGAGAGAGCAGATTCTCAAAGCCTGATTGGCATTTCCTAGTGGGTGACATTGATTCATTTCTTAACTATTAAAATTCATGCCTATCTCATGCCAAATTGTTAAAACTAAGTTGACAATGAATTGCAAAAGCTAAGAAGCTTTCACACCTATCCAGAGGTTAAAGTATAATAGATCTATTTTCCATAACTTTTAATATGCAAATTCATTTAGAAGTATTTTATGTTAAATTATTTTTTAACTGAGAGAGAGAGAAAGAGAGAGAGAGAGAGAGAGAGAGAGAGAGAGAGAGAGAGAGAGAGAGAGAGAGAGAGAAAGATTGACCCTCCAGAGACAGGGTTACACTTAAGAGTTTAATTTACACATAGAGTTTCTGAACCTGAGGGACATATTCATGGGGTTACTGGGCACCTGTCCAGGCAGGACATCAGGAGGGCTCACAGGCCACACAGATGAACACACTCTCCCAAAAATGCTGCCCTCATATGCTTTGATAACTTAGGTACCTTTGAGTCCCAGTTACCTTACTTCGTAAATTTGCTGGCTACATTTATTTCACAGGCATTAGTTTTTAGCAATTAATTTGTCTCAGATTTATGTATTTCAGATTTTCAAACATGAGGAGATGAAAGGAAAGATTAAAACGAATACTGTTACTACTTAAATGCAAATATGTTTTTAACATTTTACTGAATTTGTTTCACTTTCAGATCTGCATATCTACTCAGTTACTTGAAAGAAAATTACAAATGTGATGATAATCCATGCCTGAAAATAAAGCAGTCATCTGCAGTCACCCCAATGTCATTCTTACACCACGAGATACTCACAATCCCTTATTAGAACAAGTTACTTCTAGACTGTATTCAAATTTCCCAATTTTCCAACAATAACAGTGCTTTTGTATTCAGCAAGATTTCAATGAGCTCTCATCCAGTTCATTTGGTTACTATCTCTCTTTTGTCTCTTTAATCTAGAATGTTTTCCCTTGACTTTTTGTTTAAATTATTATTGAATTGTAAAACATTCAACTGTGTAGAGCTCAGGCCCATGGTCTTATAGAACATTTAAATTCTGACCTTGTCTTTGTTTTTCTGAATTTTCTGTAAATAGGAAATTAGATTATCTTGTTAGAATCCAACTGGGGAGGAATATTCTGTAAGTCTTCTGGGTCCAGTTGGGTTTTGCAAAATAATAATAATAATAATAATAATAATAATAATAATAATAATAATAATAGCAATGGAGTTCTAACCCCCTTAAAATGCAATCTAATTTGAAATCAACTTGTAGATATAATTACTTAAGGCTGCCCTTACTCCTAACACTGTGGGCATCCACGTAAGAAGAGACCATGTGGAGACAAAAATCTACTGGAAGGATACCATGTGTTTGTATCCTTTCCAATTAATAAATGATTTCCAGAATGGACACTAGGAGTTGTAGCAATATCCACTCTAATAAATCATCATTAAATTCCTTTCCTGTCCATTTATGGATGATGTTCCTGAACTCTGTAAAGGCTTTTCTTTGGGTGTGAAACAGGGTGTTTTTTAAATCTTTGCACATTGGTTGACTGGTTCTTTGCTGAAAATTGAAGCTTTTCCTAAGAAATTTCAAGTGAACAATTATGACAGCATTTAGTCGTCACCAATAAAAAAGGCACGGGATAGGTTCTCCCCATGCTGTACCCTAAAGCTATCCATGAACACAGTGGCTTTCAGTAAGTGGCTGTGACACAAAAGCATCACAGGGAACGTTCATTTTGGTGGCACCATCATGCCTGCTTCTACAGTCCTTTCTGTATCCTTTGTAGTCATTATCTTCCGCTTGTGAAATTTTTACTTTCAGGCAGTTACTTGATAAAATATGTGACCCGGAACAGCTTCCCGAATAAAAGTGTTTTTCCTGGTTTATAATTTCAAAGGAGTGTCTTCAATCATGGCAGAGGAAGCATGGCATCAGGAACAGAGATGGCTAGTCACATCGCAGCCACAGACAGGAATCACAGGATGAACAGGTATTATCCTAGCATATTTTCAGATACATCTTGACATTTTGGCACTATAATTTTGAAAATCATTCTGATTTTCTAGTTTTGTTTCATTGCATTACAAAGGTTCTCTTCTATCTTCTATGTAATCAGAAGATATGTTTTTAAAACGAGTGTATTCCCTTGTTACGTTTTCTTCATTGGTTTCTGCCATATTTCTATTATTTGGTTACTAAAATAATTTGCATATAATTACTTATCAGATCTACAATAAATTAATATTTTATATTTATAAAATAAAAGGACATTTTAACTAATTATAGTATAAGTCACATTTTAGAAAGCTTTACTTCTGCTTTCTATTTTCATTTAGAAATAACACTAAATTCTTTCCAATTGACTACATTTTTCTTGCATATAAGAAAAAAGTACATTAGCATATAGACCTCTTAATTGGCAAAATTAGCAATTTTGAAATACTGTCACTTTTCAATCAGCTAAGATCTCTGAGACTTATGTGAAAATGTTCCAATTATCACACTCTTTTTTTCTTGAGGACCACATTTTTATCGCTTCTTAAATTTTTGAATGTTCTGAATTTGGCCTCAATTACTGGCTGGGGCACACAAACACATTTGAAGCTCTGATTAAGCTGGCTAGTGCTGAAATCTCAGCCTATTTTAAAGTAATAGGCAGACAGGTTTAAGACCTCAATATTTAGGAAGGCATTATCTTCATGGTTCATCAATCAGGAAAGTTTGCAGATGCCCCGGGTGGTAAAATGTCCTTGTCTCTAGTGTACTTGTATAATACTTCACTGCAGTGTGTAGCTTCCAGGGAAATGAAAACCTGATTTCAAAAGTCACAGTGAAAACTGCTAAGCAGCCAGTACCCCCAGTTCCCCAGAATGCTTTCAATGAAAATATGTGACTGCTGAGTAACCAGACATGAAGCCTCTCTCTACATCTTCCTTGGAAAAGGAGGTTCGGGGCTTCTGGACAGTTTATTGTGTACTGTTACCCAAATGATCAATCATCCATTCTACCGAGGTTTACATAATTTGTTTCTACCAAAGAAAACATTGTGTTTCTGCCTTATTGGTAAAGTAGGGGAGAGAGGAACAGCAGTATTTAAATGTGATAAGCTGTGTGCAGATAAAATGAGTTAGCTCCCTGTGGTGTATTCAGTGAATTTTATAGTAAACTTTCATTTGCAGAAAACATATTATCTTTTATACCAAATGTTAGAATCGCAAGCAGGAGTTATGAGACATTTTTATATACCTTTCATTTTGGGATCCATTGGTTTCAGTGTAGAAAGCTAGTTTATCAGTGACACATCGTGGCAAATTAATAGGTACAGATAAAACCTTCCATAAATATTCATTACATCTCATTACTGCAAATTAATTAGATATTTTAAAATTAAGACCAGCCACATTTGGTACTGAGGATCTTGTTGTAATATATGATGCGCAGAGATAAATTATGATTGTGAAAATGATTAAGCTCATTATGAGAAGATTTTAGAAAGGCTGTTTTAGTAGCATTTTGGAAAGGACTAGTGATTTTGGAAATGAGAAATTCTTAACATCTCTGCACTACTAAACTTCTTAACCAATGCTTTAATATAATACTGAAAAACATAGAAGTTTATCTGTATGAGTTACAATACATTTGAACAACTCAGAGAATTTGTTTCTACTTGGATCTTCTACAGTAAGTCAACACTTAAAACCAAGTATGATGTTTTCTGCACAAAGAAATAATCAACTTGGCTTTTCATCTGTGCTGGGAACTTGAACAAATAGGGATTCGGGGAAATAAGTGCATATAATGAGGAGAAAGTCTGTAAACCAGTTAGAACTGGCTTCCCAGTTGGAAAATGCTGCATTCTCCAAGTACTCCACGCCAGGAGTGTGGCATGCACAGATACTGAGGGCCTGGAGGAAGATGACTCAGTGATGGCTTCCCTGGGCCTGGTGAGCTGAGAAGGTCTCACACAAGCTCTTCAGACAAAGGGCTTGTTGGGTAGCTTTACTTTGGCCATTTCTTGATTTATGTGAAAATGTTCCCATTTTCCGGAAGTGGCAGCTGTCACTCAAGGAAAGGTCCTTTCACTATCCTTTGTTTATACCTGATATCACTGGGTAGGTACCTTAGCTCCACAGAAGCAGGAGTGACCCCATGAGTACATTTTAGTTATGCTCAGCCCTGAGCCTGTGTGAAAGATTCAGGTATCTTACTAAGTTGACTGTTCATTCCACTCCACCCAAAGATAGATTTAGTCCTAAAAGAAAAATACCTCCGGTCAGATGCTCTCAAACTAAACATGCCCTCTTGCCCTCATGGAACATATTTTATTTTCTCATCTAAAAGTCAGTTATCTTAGTGCATAATACCTGACCTAATCAGTAGCTATAAACTTCTATGATTCAAGTTCAATTTAAAATTAGAATATTCTAGAAAGTTGAGTTTGTATGCATTTTAATTTAATTTTAAATGTTCAAATCTGATGTCTTCTGGAACAGAACAGAACATTCCTTTCAGTGTTGAAATATCTGTGCCTTCTCACTTGTTAATTGGACCTTAATAAGCACCTCTGGATCCCAAGCCCAGAACACAGACTTGTGTGTCCTAGGAAAGTTTTTGTCCACAGGGCTCAGACACAGCCAACCATAATAGACCCAACTGAAGTAGGAATGAGTGCAAGCTTCTATAAGACTTGCACAATTACCTCTTCTCAATTAGGTGCAGATGCTCAAGAGTCATTCCACAACTCACTGCAGAGCAAAGGCCGTGACAATCATCAGGAACAGAAGGAAGGCAGAATCAGCCCAGAGCTGCCATTCCAGGCACTCATGCCAAGGCCTGGTTTTCTAACAACGCTGACAACTGCTGCTATTTGGGAAACAGGGACAGTTTAAGGGCATCCAGTAACTGAATTTTCAACCAAAATACAGCCTGTGGACTTCCTGATGGACTAATTCATGACACTTTCTGCCACACCACATGGATCTGAACACCTAGGTAATTCATCTCAGTCATGCAAAAGAAGAGATGGTGAGCAGAAGCATGTGACATTCCTGAGTGTTTCTCTGCCACATCACTCAGATGCCATCAGGTGCCAATGGCCTTAGAGCAGGCGGAACTGTTTAGAGACCCATGTCTCTGATGCATGTTGGGGAAAAGCACCTTTCCTGTCAGGGACAATACTAAAAGGAATGCTTCAGTGTGTCCAATATGCTCACCAATGTGTTGTTTGTATCCTTCCTTTGGGAAATTACATAAATTAGAGGGGGAATTAGGTAGCCAGTCAGGAGAGAGGGCCCAAAAGGGTGGACACCCACCTGTCTGCTTCAGCAGAGGTCAGCAGCTGATCCAGCCTATCCAACCAGCTCTCTCATCCCCTACTTCTGAGTCAGCCTCTGAGTCTCATCTGAGCCTGAGGCTAAACCCCACCACAATAAGATTGTAAATATATTTTTACCAGGTGGGCAAGGCAACTTTTCTTTTAGGTTTTCACCTTTCCTGAGCTTCCAGGTCCCAGCTCTCTTAAGCCTACTTCATCTTGGCCCGGCTGGGCTGAGATGAGTGTGGGGGTGGCTAGTGAACATGGGCTTCCTACCCCCTCCTGCCTTACACAAGGCAAGAGCTCTCTGTAGTTTCTCCTCTTAACTTCTCTTAATCTAATAAAGTCTCCCTCAGTGTTACCCTCTGATCTTTGGATTCAATTCTTTTAATTTATAAGACAAGGATCCCAGGTATCCTAAATTTATTGGTGCAATTGGCATTGGCAAGGAGTCCCAAAGCTCCCATTACAGATTCAGAAACCAAGGCGCTAGGATGGAGCAAGCAGACTTCCCAGCCACAAGGGCTAACTTGCCTGTGACCTGTGCTGTTCTGTCGTGCCTGTGTGCTCTACTTTTGGAGGTCTTACTTCTCAGGGGAAGAGCACATCCACAGGAAGGCACAATAACTGTCTCATTACATTGGAAGTTAGGGCTCCAACTGGTACTTCTGAGGTTGAAGGGGAGGGCTGAGGAGCCTGGAATGATTGATCCTGCTCATCAGGAGAAAGCAGTTAACTGCTAGGCCAGGTAGAGATAGACATCTCAGGAAACCTGGGAATCCTCTCAGGTGATGTTTTAAGTTTCTCTGGAACATCACAGGGTTAACAAAAATATAGCCATCTGATTCTTAGACTTCTCCGCAATGATGTGTGAGATAGTTCACCGGGTCTTTCTCATTTGCTCTGCAGAAATATTGACCAAGGGCAAAGGATGAACCCCGATAGGCTGCAGAGGAAGAAAGCTGTGCGAGATAGTCAATAGAAGACATGAGGCAATCATATCTACTTAGCCAGGAACCCCAGCACAGAGAACACATGATAGGGTCATCCACTCTTGGTTGTTTTAATACACCATGTAGCTGATGGCAAGTTCAGTGTAGGACAGGCAGTCCATGAGAACAGCTTTCCCAGCATATAGCTGTGTTTGGTAAGAATAGCTAGTCAGTTAGTGGTTAAATAAAATTCCCAAGTTTCACTAAAATTAAAAATGTTATTCTGAAAAAAAAAGAAAGAATAGCTCGTCAATTTCCAATTCCCTCATCGAATTTGGTTATATTAAAAAAACCAAGATCAATATTGAAGTTTAATATTCTGATAAATATTGCATTGCTTCCCACTATGTCCTACTGTGTGTTTGTCATGAAAAATGACTCCCCCCAAAAATCAGGCATGACCAGGCAACCATGAGCAAGGCTTTTCTAGACATTTATCTAAGGGCATTTATAGGTCATAGGAACATTCTCACACAGACACCTGAGTGGGTAC
Organism: Zapus hudsonius; assembly: GCA_004024765.1. Lineage (NCBI taxonomy): Eukaryota > Metazoa > Chordata > Mammalia > Rodentia > Dipodidae > Zapus > Zapus hudsonius. The sequence goes on along the minus strand of PVHP010000295.1, from coordinate 100,831 downwards.
TGCCACTTTTCCAGAGGTTTTTTTTTTTTTTTTTTTTTTTTTTTTTTTTTTTTTTTTTTTTTTTTTTTTTTTTTTTTTTTTTTTTTTTTTTTTTTT
>PVHP010000295.1:0-100635 GCA_004024765.1 Zapus hudsonius | reverse complement strand
AGGTATTTCTATTAACATTTCCTTAAAGTACAAAATACAGTTTGAACTTTATGAAAGCCACTTTTACATACTTGAACACATAATCCCAATTGTAGATTAATTTGCTTAAAAGTAAGTCAACTGATTTGATAGCCAATAAAGCTAAAAATAAAAGATGTAATCACTTAGTCAAGTTATACATTCTAAAAATGAATTACTGAGAATTCAGTAGAAATTGAAAGAGGGGATGGAAATAATGTAAGAGTCATAGTGGGGGAGAATATTCAGAGACATTACCCACCTCAGCAATAATACACAAAAGGGGAAGGAAAAAAAAAGAAAGAGAAAAACTGGTTACCTCTGGTGCAGTTCATAATAAGCCCCTAGCCTATGGACAGATCCAGTATGTGCACTGAGGAAGGACCCCAGTGGATAGGGGACAGAGAAGAGGGCAATAGGGACACCTTCACAGGATTTGCTCATACAAAATGTATATACTTATTCATAATAAAGATATTAAAAATATTTTAAAAAGAAAAAAAATTGAAATTATGCAATATAATATAATTGTTATAGTCAGCCACATGTCACTGGATTGAAACTCCAAACCAGGCACAGTTATGGGAGGAAAGGATTTATTGAACCTCCAGATCCAGGGGAAGTTCCATAATGGTGAAAGAGGCTGGCACCCCTTTTCTCAGTCCAAGCAGAGAGAGAGAGAAAAAAAAACATCACCAGTACCACACACACAGCAGCAGCAAACAAGCAGGGGGAAGAGAGTCCCCCCAACTTTATATAGTCTTAGGCTGGGTTTTGCAACCCTTTCTCAGACTTATTGACTCCCTGAGTCCTTGGAATTTCTTACATTGCCCTCCAAGAAAGGATATCTGTTTCTAGCTCCCCTGAACTTCCTTACATCCTGTCCCCTACTAAGAAGGCTGGCTGCCTTCCAGTGAAAAACATCATAGACCTACCCAAGATTACTAAAAAGGTCAAGTTGACAACAAAACTTAGTGATCACTTTAATATGATATAACATAATATAATATAAATTATAATATATTATAAATACAATAATCTATTACTACATTTAAAAGGTCAAGTATGATTTAGTGACATAAACCAAATGCCAAATCATACTGTGGAATGTAAATGGCCCAGGGAAGCCCTTTGGCACAGCAGAAAGAGACAGCTTGCTTGGGAGCCTGGGGTTTTAGGTTTGTATGCTGATTGGCTCTTCTACTACAGGCTGGGTGATACTTTATATTTCAATAGAAAAATGAGAAAATTTTTAAGTTTCACAGACAAGAACAGTAGAGTAGAAAGAATGAGAAACTCATTACTATGTGTGTATGATGAGCTACACCAGACCAGGATAGCTGCTGGGATGTGATCCACACTGCAAAGCCAGTGTTCCACTGTCCTTGTGCAGGAAGAGACCCACCGTAGCCCAGCTGGCCACTCACTTTTGTCAGGACTGTGCCTGGATGCCCTCCCTGGACCTCCATTCCCTCAGTGGTAAGTCATTCTTCTCTGACAGTCCCAAGAAGCCAATAAAATCTTCAGATCCAAATGATTCTCCTGGGGTTTGAAGTTTCCTGCTAGTTAAAGGTTGGATTCTTTATAATTTACCAACATAGTGAGCATAGTTGATAAAGAAAGGAGTTAATTTGGCGAGAATACCAGGTTCATTGTAATACACAATTTTCCTATTAGACTGCAAGGTGAAATTACATGGAATGAAAAAAAGAAAGTATATATAGCTGTACTGATGCTGTGATAATAGCTGCTCGGTTTCTGGTCCCTCCAGCACTGGTAGCATTGTCTGATGGGTCCCCAAGTGTCACCTTGTTATGCAGATGTGCCACCTAGGGGCAAGAGCTAGAGAATCACAGGGCAACAGTCCATACACATGGGAAGGTTTCTAGAATTAATGAGTTTAATAATCTAATGTTTGCTGCATGTCGATTTAAAAGAAAGATCAGTAAGGATTTGAACCTTTTAATAAGCTATGTTCCCTGTGTTGACAATGTACAAATGAGACTCTAATATGTATGTAGATTATGTTGTAGGCTGTTTCTAAGATGGTATTTATAAGGGTATATGATTATCTTTACCCCATAAATGAAGATCACTGTCAGATAACCGCTTTTGTATATTATCATCTTCATTACTTACAATTAAATTGCATCTGAGTGGCACAGAGATGGATAATGATGGTTCCCAGTGTTGTAAGGAGAAAGGGAATCAAATTTTTAAGCTTGGGGGAAAATTGTGGCCAGGACTATATCTATAAGTTGTGTTTTCATTTCCAGGTTGTCTCTCTCTCTTGTTCGTTTCACTTTCCCCTCTGCCCTGGCAAAGACTTCTAGTATAATGTTGAACAGATGAGAGAAAACCCCTTGTTCTCCTCCTCTCAGAGGTGAGGGTTTCTAGACGCATTTTATGGGTACCTCATGAGAGGGTCAAGACATTTTTCATCTTCTGCAGGATTTTGTCATCTTTTCATAATAGGTTGGAGGTTAGAGCTTGGGAACAAAGGTAGATTTACCAATTATATAATACTTTCCTTCTTTTATTCTAGGAATAAGAACCTGAATAAATAATGAATGGCAATGTGCCCACTCCATCATATCCTCTGAGATACCTTCAGATAAATAAATAGATTCATGCTGCTTGCTTGAGAGGGAGCCATTATCTCTTGAATGCTTCTAATAAAATGATAGTTCTTTATGATAAAAACACTCTGATCAAAGACATTGGTATGAGGCCTATCTCTGAAGAATATCAACTACACAAACCTCTGTAGACACAAAGCAGAAACATACCAAAGAAAATGTCTCATGATGTGAGTCTCTTTGAATACATCAGCTCAGTCCTCATATTGTCAGGTGAAAGATACCAGGATCTGGAAAGCTATGCTCCATGTGTCTGGATATTGTTTCTTTGCTGTGTCTTACTACTGAGGTTGGTACGTGGTAAGATGCTGATCACCCTGAGTCAAAATTGACAATCCCACTGTGCATACTCACTCAGTGTGAGTTTTTGACTAGTGATTGTCAGTTTATTAGGTTAACTTTGTTTTCATGAAAAACATTTTTTATTGAAAGTAGTCATTTTGATGAATAATTCTAAATCAACAGTCCTGGTTTGGTATTTTAAAGCTAATATCTAGGTTTCTTATGCCTTGCCTTGTGTCTTCTGAGAAATGTGTTAACTCAAAGATACATTCCCGAGAAAAACCCTACTTGGTTACATCTTTATATTAGTTTGTATATTGTTGGCATAATATTTTTTATGGATTTTTACAAGGAACAATGACTACAGATTTGTTTTTTAAAATATCTTTCATGGTAGGATCAGGAGAAAAATGACATTCTAAAGATCAATGTAAGATATTCAGCTCTCCTCCATCCCCTGAAAGAGAACGTGGTGGGTTAGAATAGCTCCTCCCTTTAGCATCTGATGGAACTCACCAACAAAAAGAGTTGAGCCTAGAGTTTTCTTTATGAGGAAGTGTTCACTTCAAATTCAACTCATTTACATGATATAAAAACACTACTTTTATGTGTTCTGTTACTTTTGATAATGTATATGTTTCATAAACATAGTATACTGTTTATAATATCCCTTTAAAGTCCTTGTCATTATTGTAAGACAAGTATCAAGAACCTTTTATTTCTTTTTTTTCTTCTGCTGTGGATGACTTGTGTTTTCTTTATTATTATTTTAATCTTGCTCTTTTTATGAGTTTTTTTTAAATTATTTTAAAGCTAAATATTTCTTTATTATTTCCTGAAGTATAGTTCTACTGGTCACAAATTTTATTAACTTTTGCTTTATTAAAAAATTCATTTCTAAAAATTTTTTGATATATGATTCAAATTCAACAGTCATTTTCTGTTACTTTAAGAATATTTATTGTAAAAAAAAAAAAAGGCTGGAAAGATGGCTCAGCGGTTAAGGCACTTGCCTCCAGTACCTAAGGCCCTTGGTTCAAGTCCCCAGTACCCACATAAGCCAGACCCACAAGGTGGTGGCCCTAGTGCATTCTCTCTCTTTCTCTCTCTCTGTCTCTTTCTCTCTCTTTCTTTTTCTCTCTCTCTGTATCTCTCTGCTTGAAAATGAATAAATAAAATATTTAAAAAAGAATATTCATTGTTCAGTTTCTTATATTTGGCTTTATATCTGCTGAGATGTACAAGTTCTTACATTTCTGCTTTTCTACATACTCAGTGGCTATTTTAGCATATAATATGCATGGAACTTTTCCTTACAGATTGTTTCTTTTAGGCTTACAAACAGCCTGATCATAAAGTAACTTTTGTGGCTTATTTTATATCTTCCTTGGTGTTCCTTATGTACCTCCTAGATTGAGAGTAGTTTTCATGAAAGATGAAGACAGTGGGCTATTATTTCTTCAACCCCTTTTTCTGATCTCTTCCCTTCTCTTCTCCGGTAGATGGTTCTTTTTATTTAATATATTTTTTCTTTATTATCCATAATTAGATACATTGAATGAGCAAATAATGAGTTGATAGCCCCTCTTCCCCATTTTCCCTCTTCCTTATCCCCAGTCAGCTGGTTATCCTCCTCCGTGGGCAGTATGGATCAGTCCATGGGGTAGAGGGTTATGGATAGTCTAGGAATCAACCTGGTTCTCCCCCCTTTGTATTGTTGTTACTGAGGAGTTCTCCCCCACCATGGCTCTTACAATCTTTCCCCCCTCTTCTGCTCAGTTCCCTGAGTCATGGTGGGTGAGTATTAAGGCTGTTTTATTGTTGAGTCTTAGTGGTCTCAGTACTTCTGCTTTAGGTTGTGTTTAAAACATTGATGTCTGTCTTGCTGGCTTATCCTGTGTTGACTGATTGGCTGTGGTTGTGGGTCTCTTGCTTTTCCCACCATTCTCTGTGGGGTTCTATTTGGATCCTTCATGGAAGATGTGGTGTAGCTCATCTCTTGCCCGGTAGTACAGTGCTAGAAGGCATTGCATAAACTGCCAGGGGAAGCTGGTCAATGACAGCTGGAGAAAACAGAGACCACTGACATTAAACGGAATCTGCCACCATGAGTAGATTGAACACACTTCCTTCTGGGAGAGAACAGCAAACCAAGAAATGAGCACTTGTGCAATGGAGGAGCCAAAGCCTGGGGGGAGGAAATCAACAGCTTTTAATTCGGCCAAGTAATCCACTCAGTGAAGGGGATTCCTTAACTGGAACTGGGGACTCAGGGCAAAATGCACTGGGAACCAAAATCTTGGGCCCCTCAAAGAGAAATGCACTATACAAGAGATTTACTAGATGCTACTAACAATGGATTCTAGCTAATTCAGAAATGTGTATCTCACTTAACCTCTACTGATCTCACTTTCTGATGGAGATTCTGTTTGTATTTTTCAGAAAGCAAAGAGAGAGCTATGGATCCAGTAGATGATTCCTAAACTTGTCATGATGTCTGTCTGCTGGCACTAAGATTTCCTTCATTGTTTTCAATGATATGTTTCTCTTTCTATAGACTGACAGACTCCCTAGTCAGAGCTCAAGTCACAAGATAAAGTTCATAAGATCTTTCTTCCACAGTGTCTGCTCTGTAGCTGGTTTCATTTGGTATGCTTTTTATTTCATTCATTACATTCTCTATCTCTACATGCGTCATTAACTAATCTATTCATCCCTTCATTATAATCCCGTTTCCAAACTGGTGAAGTAATTCAGGTAACTATCATATAGTTCTTGTCTACCAACCTCTGCTAGCATTCCTCATCCCTGACACGCTGTGCAGAAGGATCTGGCAGCAGAAGTCAAAAGACATGTGTGTGTCCCCTGCCAGTAAAATCCTGTATCTTCTAGTTTTAGACTCATACGCTGTATTGTCCACGATCTAAAAACATTTTACTTGTGTATGTTGTCCATTTCCTTATTGTTTTCAGGAAATTATAATACTCTTGCTAGTAAAATATTTATAAATGTGATATTTTAAGTTGTTTATTAGGATAATATGCCAATAATACCTTGAACATGGCTAAGATGTAGTATAAAATTACAAATATCTATTGTTTCTATTTCTTTCCCTTAAATGAAATTTTGGAAATTCCTTACTAAAACTTTACTGTACTTTAAATATATCTCAAAATTCTATTTTTACCCTCAAAGAAACCTTCTTTTTCATATGGTGGTAGTTAATGAAAAGGGCAACCAGATCAGTTTTCTAGTGTTTTGACAGTTTTAATCTGTTTTTGCAGGTCTTGTTGACACTTGCTCAATTGATATTTAATATTTGCTCTCTGAAACAGTTCCATATTGATGATATAGCTTGTGATAAATTGATTATGCTATCAATATTCATAAAGAGAAGAATATGTATATGTTTATGTTAAATGTGTATGTCTGTATAAGATTTAATTTTTAGTAAACTGAACATTACTTTTCTAGAAAATGTTAAAATTAAAGCAAAAATTTAGTTTTGGCATAGGTTTTGTATAAGGATGGGTGAAGCACATATTATAAAAATAAAATTTAAGTGAAATACTTGGTATGTTCACTCATTCTTTGTAAAATTTAAGCCCATAATGTAATTTTCAGAGTCTTGGTTCTTTATGGGCAAAATGAGGTGGTTTTATTGTGTAATGCCCTGGTTGCAGAGGCAGCTCTCTTAATTATTGGTGCAGTTACTGCCCTTCATGATTGACAAATTCTTGAAGTATTTCTAAGCAGAAGCTGAGGGCTGAGAGTTTAGCTAATAATTACACCAAAGATATCTCGCCCTGTAGAGCAGGCTTGCTTTGTGCACATGTCCCTTCTCAGCCCACAGACTACAAGGACCACCTGCTCTACTGCATCTCTTTAGCATCTTCACAAAATCCTTTCTTATAATTGAAACATCATTTCAGTATCAGAGGTTCATCTAACATATTGAGTGTCTCTCAGAAATAGGTATATCTCTATTTGTTGCCGTGCTAAAATTTGAACCTAGGGCCTTGTGGGTGCTAAACAGGTGCTAACCACCTAGCTACATATTTAGCCTGAAAAGTGTGCAATTGTATCAGACACATGTGAAGGTTGAAAGTATCCTATGAAATGAATGGAGCTGGCTTCCACAGGTGGCTTATGACACTTGCCAACACTTGCTTCTGATGCTGGAAGGGACAGAGATACCTATAATACTCAACCTGGAGGTTGTTCTCTGCACTTCAATATTCTATTTATGAATAAAAATTACAGAAATGTCATGAGAATACTGTTGACATGCTCAAATCATTTATTCCAAGTCAAAAATACACAAAGGGATTACAAGTTATTTATGACTTTTTGTTTGCCAAAATTAAATTCAGTATTATTATAAATGAATTTTCTTTTTTACCTTCTTCCCCTGAGGGAAGCCAACCTTTTGATACTAGAAGTTCAAAAGAGTGCTCCTTTCAAACATCTAATATGATAGGCTACCAGACTTTCATCAAAGTCACTTGGAATTTGCACATTTCATTACTGTGACCAGCAAAACATAGATTTTGCTCCTGGAAATGTTTCTTCCCCTTGCATGTACGTTTCCATGACTCACCTCAGAGACCTGCTTCTTTCATTGTGACTTCGATAAATGATCAGGTCTTCTATAGAACAAAAGAAATATGAAATAGTCTACTTCCAGATCACAGATCTTTGTCAGAAAACAACTCTTATCATTATGTGTCCTACATAGCAGCAGGGTATGGAAGAAACATTAAAGCAATGAACTTAATCAAGGGCACAGTTTAATGAAAATACATTCTGTATCTTCTTCTGTGTTTTGGAATAAGTTATCTACAACTGTGCCCTCAAAAATGCTACTGTTGGTTAGCTTCTAGGGGGAGTCTAAACCAGGAAGCTAATTTACAAACCTTAAATTATTTGGGTTTTGACTGCTGGATAAATTTTATTCTTCTCTTTTATACAGATTCATATACATACACCCTTTTACTTTTACAACTTTAAAAATTGATATTCCCTGCTTACATTTACCATCAGCTCTGCATTTATGAGAAATATAAAAAAATTAATAATGACAAATTTCAGGTTTTCCAGTTTTCTAGAGAAGCCTATTGTTAGTATCAATAGAAAGAATTCTCATTATTTTATTATGCAATTAAATGTATTTTCTCTCTCTCTCTCTCTCTCTCTCTCTCTCTCTCTCTCTCTCTGTGTGTGTGTGTGTGTGTGTGTGTGTGTGTGTGCATATAACATTTCAAAGTATGGTTCAGTCCAGAAAACTATGAGGCAAACAAAAAATAATAACAAAACTCAACAAGGGATTAAGTAAATTTATTAAAATAAAAACACCAATATATTGATACCACATATTATTCAATCTATTCTTTATTGAAGAGAAAGTATCACCTGTATGCAAGATAAAGAAGTCAATAGATTCTGTTTTCTGAGTGTCTCTACATATTGAGTTTAGTAGGTAAATGATTCAAATTGCTAAATTTTAAAGTGTTAAATATGTTTTAAAAGCTAAAGAAAATGATTCCTAAAGCATTAGATGAAAGTATAATCCAAATTTACTATCAGTGAAGAGAGAGGAGTGATAAAACCAAAGAGAATGTTTTGAAAGTGGATCTCACTCGGTAGCCTAGGGTCTCCTGAACTCACATTCTAGCTGTGTCTGGCCTTGAACTCGTAACAATTTGAGATGCTGGGATTATAAATATGAGTTACTACACCTATATCTGAACAAAAATTTTTCAATTTGAGACAATAATAATCAAAACAGAAATGTACTAGAATGCTAAAAATTATTCTAAATGGCATAAATTACAAAAATTAGCCAGTGTCAAGGATATAGGAGAAAATAGTGATAGAAAAATAACAATAAAAATGAGATAATCAGTCTGATATGTTCCTGATGTTCATTTTAGAAGAAGGAGAGGAAGAGGGAAGTAGGGAAAAAAAGAGAGAGGAAAGAATAAATATTTGAATAATGAAAAAATGTATTAATCTTCGTTATAAAGACTAATTGTATCAGTTATATTTTTCACATAATGTTTCTCAATAAAATGTATTGTAGAAGTATAGAAATTAAGTCAGTGTGGCCCTGTTCCAGTTTAGACTTCTAACTTCCAAAACAACTTATGTTGTTTAAACTACCTAGTTTGTGGTACTTAATCACAATCTTCCTCACACACTGTTATACACATCATACAGCAGATAATTGATATTTTTTGAATCTTTAGGTAATGCTTATGACTCATTAGGAAGGCATAGAACCAACTTAAAAATTAGTCCAAAGAATGGTATGAACAATTGTCTGTATGTAAACATTAAAACAATTTGACAATCCGCTCGACACCACTGGTCATTGTGGAAGGATCACTAATGTGAGGCAGTGTATGGTACTTATACACTTGCTGGAATGGATGGATGGCCAATACCTGGAAAGCCAATGCTGGGGGAACAGAGAAATGAGAAGCAGGAGAGGTTTGTCATGGAATATGAAATGGCTCAATTACTTTACAAATGATTTTGAAATTAAGCAGAAACAATATATGTCATAGTTGGTATACAAAAGAAATCTACAGGGTATAATATATATGCTCACAAAACACTTTTAGCCAAATATTCATAGCATTAAATAATTATAGCAAAACATGGCAACCATCAAGATGGTCAGCCAGGGAAAGGGAACACAAAGAGTACAGCTGCCCCATAGAATAGTGATCAATATCAGAAAGGAACGAAGTCCTGATGCATGCTCCAGCCAGGGACAGTGACCGAGTGAAAGGAGCCCAGAGCAAAAGACTCTAGACTGATTACCTTCTTTGATAAGAAGTATCCAGAGAGGAATGATAGAAAGAAACAAAAATGAGGGTGTTCCGAACATCTTCAAGAGAGCAGTTGAAGTACTGCATTTTAAGATCTAAGCTAACCATCATGAATGTACCATTAGCAAGGGGTTCAAGGTAGAAACTCACTCATCATGGCCATGTTGAAACACCTAATGGTGAGTTCATTAGGACAGTGCAGATGACAGACTGGTTCAGTCTTAAAATTCGCACTTTTTGAGCTAAACAAGGAGGCGGAGGCTCTCACGAGTTCTTGGGTTTGGTCTTTGGAAAGTACCTTGGGGAGATGGACTAGGGAGAGCCTGTCCTGTTCTTGAATGTTCTCTCAGTACAGATAGTTGGTTTCACTCAGAGGGTGGCTGCACTCTAAGTGTGTACCTTGACCTGCTCCAACCTCATAAAGAGATGCACTCTCCAAGTGTGTCTTCTGAACAATGGAAATCCTAACAGTTTCTGACTTGGTTTCACGGTCTGGCTGTGGGATATATTGATACCAGAGCCTTGATTAGAATTCCTAGTAAGATTATCTGAGGCTTTAATTAATTGGCACACCAACTTAGAATTGTTGTAGCTCTAAGAACAGCTGACATTTAAGAGAGAATTCTCTGTGTGTGATATTTTGTTATAATTGTCCTTTTACCAAAGAATATGGGAAGGAGAATCAGGTAATTATTATGAGGTTCCCTTTAGTCCAGATCAAATCATTAATGAACTGGAAATATACATAAATAGAAATTCCAATGAAATATAACAGAAAGGTCTGTACACAATATCTAATTTGCTATGGAACATATGACATCATGATGTAATTATTGTCTGATTCAATATGGCAACTTAATTTCATAATGAAGTTCTCAATTTCTCCCTTTCATTTGTAGAATTTGATGCTATATCCAATTAATTTCTGTCCTATGAAATGAATTAAAATTGGACAATACTCTTGGTATTATTTAAATAGTTCTGCTTGCACAAACTTTCACTAAATATTATTCACTGTTGAAAATAATTTTCACTTCATAATAAGAGTGGAAGAGCACGGAAAGACCAAAATCCTGTAATAAACTTAAATGTTATCTAAGTGAACATTTCTGAAACCCTTGCAGATGTCTTTTCATACTGTTCTACTCTGAACAAAACCAGATAACTGATATTCTTTTCATTCTTAATGTGATGAGTCTAATTCCCAAATATAAATTTTGAGAGGTCTCTAAGGAATATTTCTCCACATAAATCAAACTAAACAAAAGCAAAGCAAAAAAAATTTGCAGAAAAAGTTTACCTTTTCTAGGTGAAGGGACTCGTTCTTGGAGCACATTTTAGAACTGTGTTTTGAGAAACATCACAAAATATCATTTTCCAAAGACTGTACTTTTTTTGTCTTCAATGAGGAAATGTCCCTTAGTTTAAAACTCCAAATAACACAATACTGCAAGTTTTAGGATATGCCATTGGTTCTGTAGGTGAGGAGCATGGGCATCAAATCCAGCAAACTCCATGTGAAAGACCATGTTCTATTTGTCAACCTGGTCAAATAAGCTCTCCAACCTAACTACACATGCTGTCTATGTCTATGGAGGTCTATAGAACCTCCAAAACATGTCATTGTGAGGATTAAAGAGAAAATTCTATGCATCTAAAAGAGAAGAAATATTTCTGGTATGGCCACTACTACATAGGAAAATAGACAAGTTATGACCCATAGAAAGGGGTGATGGGCTGGAGAACCAAAAACCTCCATAAATAGTATAGCTAGAAGAAGAGGTAGTTGTCACTAGACACAGAATTTGCTGGTTTCATGTCCTTGGAATCCACAGCCCCAGAACTGGCAGAAAGAGATCTCTCTCTCTCTCTCTCTCTCTCTCTCTCTCTCTCTCTCTCTCTCTCTCTCTCTCTCTCTCTCTCTCTCTCTCTCTCTCTTATTTTTTTCCAGATAGTTTATGGCATTTTGTCATAACAACCTAGACACACTGAAACAGATGGGTTGTGTGGTATCTAGAGTCTCCCCTAGCCACCACTGTTAAATTCTGCAGCAGACATTTCAAGGTGCATCAGGAGACATATTTTGCCAGACTCCCTGGGTCTCCAGTCTACCCTGGTCACTGTGAGGCCCATGATCCCATCCCACTGCGTGAATTGTAGCTCCATATATATATGGTCACCTTATCAATGCATACTGCTTTGTGCAATGTAAACTATCTGAACAATATAATTTTTACTAGTCATCATGAATTTTCATTTACATATCAGTGATATCATTTGCATAGTCACATTGAGAACTGATACTGATGAAATATCCCTTTTGTAGGCAATATGTATTAGTCTATTTTCTGTGGCTGAAATACTTGAGACAAGCTAACTTAATACAGAAAGAGGTTTCTTTAGCTCACAGTTCTAGAAGATCAAAGCAGAGCTCCAGGATCATCTTGCTAAGGGCCCTGTGTCACAAAACTCTCACAATATAAGAGTACATGTGAAAGTGGAAGGTCATGTGATGAGATGGGGGTATGGGAAGGGATTCAGGTTCAGACTCACCTTTAGATAGATTATGTTCATAAGAGCTCAGAGACCGTCAAATCCATCTTATGTCTCATGTGATTTCACACCATGGAACTTCACCTCTTATAGGTCCCATTCACTGGGGACTAAGTCTTTGACATACGGACCCTCTGGAGAAATCAATCACATAGAGACCATGGTAATCCATTTGCAGGTGCTGAGCTCAGAATGACAGTCATCATTACAGCTCCTCTGGGTGGACTTTTCATTTCCACTTTACACATAGATAAGAGGAGATCCAAGGATTTGAAAAATTTGATGGCCAAAAGGCTCCACTGCTAAGGTTAACACACAAGTTTGACACAGTGATTTCCTTCTAACGGGACAAGGAACCTCAACAGGTGTTACAAGCCAGCAGCACCAGAAGGAAGTCACGTGGACCACATACATCCTAGATGCTACTTGAGTAGTGCATTGCCTTACTTCTGAGGGCTTCCTCCCCAAAGCTCACAACCCCAGTTGACTCATGTGAAAAGTATCAGATGAATCACAATTAGGGATGTCTTATAAAAATCCTAGTCAGTGCATCTAGGTATGTCTACGTCCATGGCTGCTATGTGGACACAGCCTAGTGGAACCTAGGGACATAGGTTATCTTGTGGTAAGTTATTCTTCTGTGATATTGGGATGGAAAACAATCATGAATTAGAAATGAAGAAAATGCAAATAAACTATGAGGTTTCCTGAGCCATACTATGTCAATGTGGCTGATCCAGTGAGTATGGGGCATTCTATGGTGTTGATAAATGGGAAGGATGCATAGGGACCTCTACCACTTTCCTTATTAAAAATAATCCTAAAATTGCTCTAAAATGAAGAAATTATTAAGAGGCTCCAGGCCTGTAATAGCAGCTCCTTCTGTTATATCCCCAGCAGGATTTCAAGGTGGCTGAGGAGTCTTATGTGAAAAGTGATAGTTGTGGTGGTTTGAATTATACTAAGTGAAGACCCAAGTGGCACTTATGAGGTACCCAGTGAAGACCATATGCCCTCAGACTGGCCCAGCACTAGGCCCACACGGGTGCTTTGGGAATGACAGAAGAATATCTATCTGCCTGTTCCTCCTATTTGAGAGGAAGTCGCACAACACAGTGGCATTTAACAAAACACTGTTGAGAAAAACTATAGTAATAGTCACTCAGCTGAATAATTAACAATAATAATAATAATACACATGCAAGGGTGCAAATCACCCGGAGGAAAAACATCCAAGAGTGCATTGCCTGTGATTCTGGGAAAGCACCCAATGGGCTGACTGTTTTCTTTCTTTTGTCACCCACTTGTGCAGCTCATGGGCATACCCCTGCCTTCCCCTAATGCTCAGGTGAGCATTCAGCAGACTTACCTGAGCCTCCTTCAGCAGTCTCCACCATGGCCGAGCATTTAATCCTGTGCCATCCATATTCACCCCTGCACCATTAGCACAAAGTGAACTTTCTCAAAGCAGTAACTAAAAGAGCCATTTTAGTTAACATATTATTTGATAAAGATGTAAAAGATATTGTTTGGTAAAAAGAGAATGCAAGAGGAACAAAAGTAGCTTAAAATGTGAGCACTGTTTTCAGGCTCATAGGTGTCAAAGTGGTCTTGTGCAGTTCCTTTTCTGTACAATATTTTCCTTGTGTTTAGAGCTATCTATCACATAGAAATAAACAGAAGTTTCTACAATATGCTAGAACTATTTGCCACTGAACAAAACAGTGCTCATTTTTTATATAAATGTTGGACTTTGCTTTAATACTCTCTAAATTATAATGTGCAGCAAAATTGCTACCAGGTCATTTTTCTGAAGAAGATCTTTAATTCAAAGCAACTAGGCAGAGAACACTGTTCTTCATCACTCAGGTTCCTGCAGTGATTTAGAATAAAAATTGGGTAATAATAGATTTCATTTAATATGGCTAATGGAGAATAATTTACAGGAATTATCTTTGGCAGTTCATGATGAAAATAATCTGCCTTTTGTTACTGAAATGTTTTCATTGTAATGCAAACATTTGCAGAATTTCTTTCTCTGAACATTTTCCTGACCCTTATTTGTGGAAGTCAGGGGAGGGGTTCTGGGAGTACTACACATGAGGAAGAAGAGAAGGAAAGTTTGTTTCCTAGTCTATGTCTATGCCTGTGATATGGATGGAAGGTGCCCCATAAAGTTCATATAGCTGGATGTACGGGAAGGTGATTGAACCCTTAAGGGTTGGGGCATAGTAAAAGGTGATTAGGGATCAGAAAGAATTAATGGAGTTCTCCTAGACCCTGGTTGCTCTGAGAGTGAATTGTTAGGAAAAGACCAAGCCTGGTCTCCAAATTTCTCTGGCTTCTTGATTGCCGTGTGGTTTTTCCCTCTCATGAGCTCCACCCAAGATCCATTTACCATACAGCTGTCTACAGGAGGGCCTCATTTGAAATGGGCAGATATTGTGACCATGCTCTTAAATCTTAAGTAAAATATGAATAAATGTCTTGTCTTTAAAAAGTAGCTATCCATTTAGCAACAGAATTCAAACTGAGACACTTATCCCATTTTCAAGAGTAGTAATTACATATTACAGAAAGGTTTTTTGTCTGATCTAAGCAACTGTGCTTGCATTGATATGGATATAAGCAAGTATTAGTTCCCTATGGTTTACATAAAGATATGACCATGAATGTAGTGGCTTAAGACCATATGAATTCATTCTTCCACCACTCTAGAGGCCAAAATTTCTAAGGTAGGTGCTCACTAAGTCATGCTCCTTTACTAATCAGAGTTGAGGACTTTCCTATCCTTTAGCTGCTGGGCCTTCAGGTGCCCTTTGGCTTAGGGCTACACCTCTAATGTCTTCACCTTGAACTTCACACATCCTGTGTCCCTGTGTGTCAATTTTCCCTGTACCTCCTTGTAGAAGGACCCCAATTATTGAATTCATGACTGACCCTCAATACAGGATCACTTCATCTTGTCATTCTGAAGTTCATATCTGCAAAGTCCCATTTTTCAAAGTCAGGTCACACCCACAGGTCCTGGGAGTTGGGGCTGGGCTATATTTTAGGGGGCTACAAATCATGTCACTATAATGCATATATAGGGAGTTATTTGCATATATACGACTTTAGATGCCTCACAAGAAATAAATGGAACTATCCAGTTGACAAAATCCAAGATGATTCACTAAAGATGTCCTCTGTGATAGTGTGTTGATTATCAACTTGACAAGACCTATAAGCATATGATAGGAATTATGTAGATTAGGTTAGCGTTGTAGTCAGTTTCTTCTTGCTGCAACAAACATCCAACTAGAAGCAGCTTGTGGGAAGAAAAGGTTTATTTTGTCTTACAGACTCAAGAGGACTTCTCCAAGATTGGTCATTGAAACACATAATGAGTGCCCGGAGTTCCAGTTCAACATCTCTAGCCCAGATGCACATAGCCTCAGGTATATTCCCTATAGTGCAGACAGCTCTCCTTGGCTGCCATCCCATAGTCCTGGCATCTCCATTGGTTCTCCACTGCAACCCATGGTTCATCCACATAGCTCCAATGGGCCTCCAGGCAGGTAATCCAACAAGCCTGCATTGTACTACTCATGGCCTACTCAAAAAAAAAAAAAACATGCAAATTCAATGACCTTCTCTTGCTATACTCCATAGTACCAGCTGGGCTACCAACTTTTTAATCCAGGGGGAATAAAGCCAACTTTGAAGAGCAGGAAACCTCCTTCAGCACCCAGGTCCCTTACTTTCTAGGGTCTTCATTCTTCCTGCTATCCAAATGCAGATAAACTGGCCCAATCTCAATAGTTGTAATCTCTCAAACACTTGCTATTGAACAGGCAACAGATTTGTTCCAAAGATTCCATTTCTTTCTGTATCATATCCATCTGCTCACACCAGTCTATTTCTATACAATATACCACTATGCAAGTTCTCAGGACACAAACAGGCAGAATGCAGCAAGCATCTCACAAAAACTGCCTCTAACCCAGGCCCTACAAAGAGCTTTCTTTCACTCATAAGCAAAATTTCATAGTCCATAGTTCTTACTGCATTCAGTCTTTCAACTCTGACCAGAATGGTCCATCAAACTGTACTTACAACACTATAATGCTTCTCTTAGGCCAGGGTTTTAAATCCTTCCCCATTCTTCCTTCAAATCAGTTCCAAAAGGCCAAAGGCAACAGTCAGGTTTCAAGCAGCAACGAGCCCACCTCATGGTCCCAATTTTACTGCTGTAGTTACCTTTCTTATTGCTGGCAGAAATAACCTCATCAAAAGCAGCCTGTGAGAGGAAAGGGTTTATTTTGGCTTACAGATTCAAGGGAATGTTCCACGATGGCAGGGAAAACCTGGCATGATTGAGGCTGGACATCACCCATGTATAACATCCCAAGGACAACAGCAACAGAAGAGTATGCCAAATGTTGACAAGGGGGACATTTGCTATGATACCCATAAACCTGCCCCCAACAATACACTGTCTCCAGGAGGATCCAGTTCCCAAGTTGTCACCAGCAGGGGACCTAGAATGTCTAACACATAAATTTATGGGGGATTCCTGAATCAAACCACCACAGTTAGCCTCTGTAAGGTATTACTTTGGTTATGTTAAATGAGGTGGGAAGACCCAACTTAATTCTGTGTGGCATCATTCCATGGGCAAGAGTCCTGAGCTCTATAAAAAGGAGAAGGCTGAATAAGCACCAGCTTCCATTGCTCACTGGTTCTTCACTTGGTGCCGAGTGTAACCAGCTCTGCTTCAAGTTTTTGCTGTCATGCCTTCTCTGACATGATGGACTGTAACCTGGAACTATACATGGAAATAAATCCTTCCTCTATTAAACTAATTTTTGCCAGATATTTTTCCCCAGCAACAAAAAAGTAACTAATACGACATGTTTGAAGGGCTTGGTAGAACTTGAGAAAGCTGGAAGTGATTGTGGATAAACCTGGGAAGAGGAGAAGAGGCCATGTTTAGAAGTCTAGAGTGACACGTGGTTGAAGGAAATTGTGAGTGTGAGAGGACATGTATTCTACAGTTCTCTTTCTCCCAAATTACCACACACCACCATAGTAGAACAGATGGAGCCATGGGGTAACAACAAAATATACCAAAGATACTTTCAGAAGGGTGGTTTCCCTCATTCAAATGCAGTGTAAGTAGCAAACTAATTCAAAGTACTCAGAAAAATTTATACACTGAATCTCCCCATGTTTTGGAGTATAGATTTCAAGTTTATTCTTTGCCAAAAAATAACTGTGGCAACATCATGTTCAGTAAACAATGGGGTGAGACTGTGAGCTTCCCTAATTATAGAAGAAAAATTAAATACATCTCACAATAAAGTCATGATTTCATAAATATGCTTAATGAAAAAGTGGCCGACATATCAGGGCATATTCCGCTCTGTCTTCTGCTGGTAGAAACAAATAACTAACTCTACCTCACACGTGTCCTGAAATTGCTATGTTTTTGTCAATGCTATCTCCTAGTGTCATGCATATTAAACAGACATAATTCCACAGCAGGGTGCCAAAATCATGCCATCACATCTCACTTTTTTCTTTACCTTTATAGAAAATACATTTACTTTGTACATTGGGGTATTATTTATTTATTTCATCTGTACTTTGTGTCTCTCATGAATAAGGAGACCTGATGTTAATAACTTATAGTCCATCTACAGTCTGAAATTAGAGCATAATGAAATGTACCCAGTGATAAATTCTATGGGATGAACAGATTTTCTCTTTTCCTGTCACATTATCATATCACAATCCCAAACATTGTGTTGCTATTACCACACGTCCTACAAGAAGAAATGTAAGGGAGCAAGAGTGATTTCATTTTGGCTTATATTTTAAGAAGGAATACAGTCCATCATGGTAGGCTTGGCGATATTCTGAGGCATCTGGTAATGTGGTATACAAAGTCAGAAGCCTGAGAGACAGAGGAAGTGCTAGCAAACCTCAAGAACCAGTCAAATAGCTCACTTCACCAGTGAGACCCCACAGCCTGGAGATAAGGTTCTAAGAGCTTCATGAGTTGGGGTTCCAGTTTTCAAACTCATGAGCCTGTGAAGACCATTCCACATCCAAGCCATAATAGTTAATGTCTTTCAGTTCCTCTAAATTGAAACATTCCCTCTGGGGTGAGGAGTGTGGCTCAACAGACTCAAAGAGAACAACTCACAAATCTCAGTAAAGCTCCCTAATCTGCAAGGTTGACCAAGCCCCTCCCCAAGGTATGCAGGAAGCTCCAAAAATGCAGCTTTGATGGGTCAGCATCCAGGCAGGCTCCGGTGGGTTTTGTGGTGAGGCCTTTGAGTCATCTATGCTCCTGTATGTAGACCTCACCTGTGTTCTGAAGGTAGCTCCAGTAAAATCTTTGTCTAACTAAGTTAGTACAGTCGTACTTTGGTCTATTGTCTGTGCTGCCTGAGGGGAATATATATGTGCTTGCTGTTGTGGTCAGCTTTCTAGTTGCTGTGCAGAAAGAACCCAAACAAAAGTGGCTTGTGGAGGAATGGGTTTATTTGGTATACGAACTCAAGGGGAGACTCCATCCTGGCAGGGAAAACGATGGCATGAGCAGAGGGCTGGACATCACCTCTGCCACAGCACTGCAAACAGTGGTAGGAAGGTGTGCCAAATACTGGCCAGGGGAAACTGGCTTATAACCCCATAAGCCCACCCCCAACAATATAGCTCCATCGAGGTTGTAAAACCCAAACTGCCATCAGCTGAGGATCGATCTATCAGAACACATTCAATTGTTTCTGGGGGACACCTGTATCAAACCATGACACTTGCTCTTCCCCAAGAAAAGCTAATGCAACAGTTGGTAAACATTCTTTGAAAAAAGGAAGGTTTTGGTTGCAGAAACCTGGATGAGTCTCCTTACCAGTTATGTTGCATATCTATAGATAAGCCTCCAAGCTTTCCTTTGTCAGCAACCAGGCAACTGTTCAGACAGGAAGACTCTCCAAAAGCCTGTTCCTCCTCTGCTCTTCAGTCCTATCTTACACAAAACCTCACCATATATTTAAAAGATTGTTGTATTAGCGATTTTGAATGAGACGCAAGGAAATATATGTCCCTAATGAATAATTTAAAGAAACACAGACCAGAGAGATTGGAAGCAGAATGGTTGAGTGGGGATCACCTACAGTGCCTGGAGACAGGTCAGGAAAAGGGTTTTGGAAGATTCTTTAATAGGAGCTGCTGGTGCATTTTGAGCCCTGACTGCAAGGGTAGGTTTAGGTCCACTACCACAGGACCAAAGAGCTATAAATGTGTCCTTGCAGGGAAGACTGGCCTGTGCCCAGATTGTGCCCACAAATCCTTCCGAGGGGAAAGGTAACTTGACAGGTTAGCAGGCATACAGTAGTATTGAAAGGATGAGCGAATGTTACTACTGGGCCATATGAGCTGTATCAGCATGAGATCCTCTTAGCTACTTTGTTCAGGGTCTGCCTCAAGTATAGAGTCCCCCACGACTCTCCATAAAGAACAACATGGGTTAGGAGGACTGGGGAGAGTGTCAGAAAGCCCAGATTAGCACCCCCCTCCCCTTGCCAAACATCTTCCGCTTCAATACCCATTCGTAAAAGTTAATACTATAATCATTGGCTTATGTAACTCCCTTCTAATATTTACATTTTCTTAAATAGCTGTAGATACTACTTAACTTATTAATTCACTTGTCCTTCAAACATACCCAGTGTCTATTGTTTGAAGCCTGCGAGATGTTGTTTAACTGGCATGGTGGAATGACACTTCACAGAGGCATAAATCTCCGTGGCCTGCATGGACTCATAGAAAGGTGCTGTTCCTTTCAAGTCTCAAGGACAATATCATCCTTGTGTGATGTGTCTTGGTATTTCCTTGTATCAATTAGCATCTCACTGCTGGGACAAAATCAGCTTAAAAAAGAAAGGGTTTATTTCACCTTATAGTTCTATCATGCTGGAGATAACATGGCTGCAGAAACTTGAGGAAGAGCTGGTCACATTCAGCCCAAAATGAGGAAGCAGAGAATTGTGAGTGTTGCTTCCCAGCAGCTCTCTCCTCTTGTGTTGTTCTTTTCCCAGGACATCCACACATGGAAGGGTGCCACTCACAGTTAAGCGGAGTCTTCCCATGTCAATAAACCTAATTTAGCTAATTCTTCATAGACATGCCCAGAAGCCGACCTAATCTAGTTAATACCTAACAGGAGATTCTAGTTCCTGTCAACTTGACAATTAGTATAAACTATTACATTTCTCTCTCCAGAAATTTCCTTTGTGATATTTATTAGCAATTTTAAGCACCTGAAACACTTCTCTATAATTAAATCATTTAAATTAAATCACATATATGTCATTGAAAAGAGATCTGTATTAAAAAGAGAGATTTTGCTAGGAATTCATTTCTGTCATTTCAATTTCTAGTCAGGAAAGTGAAATGAATGACTAAGTAAAGTATATCTAGGGTAAGCATATTCATATCCTTCTTATGTTGTATTGGATTAGTTTTCGTCCCCTATTCCACCTGGACACCCTGATGTCCCAGTCAGCCCTGCCACATGCCTAGACATGACTAACTCATGACTGGACCTGGCTTACATCAGCTCATGCTCATAGGCTCACATAGATCACACCTAGTGACCCCGACAGACTGTGAGCCGATAGGGTGAGCTGTCCTCCTAGGGTCTTTACAGTACCATCTTCAAAGCTTGTACTCAATGATACTGACTTACGTTGCCTCTTTTTATAAATGCATGTCTGCTATGATAGCAGAGGGGCAGAATATCGGGGGTAGAATAGCTTAAGTGGGCATAGGACTGAGGGGGAGTGTTAAGCCAAACTCACCAGACCTGTGAAAAAGCCAAATGGAATCCTGTTTCTTTGTTAGCTAATTTTAAAATATAATCTAAAAATGAGTTTGAACTGAAGTCCCTTGTGCGGGTAGATCATGTTATTGCCAGAAACCCAAAATCTCAACATCAGGAATAGGATACCTCTCAGGGAGTTGTTAGTTAAGGAGGCCTCTGAGCCTCCCCTCCCGCCCCCCACCCTCGAGATAGTACAGACTATGTCAGTGCTCTGGTTGCCCACCAGAAGTAGACAGTAAGACTCTAGGGCTAAAAATACAGCTTGTTTTGATATCAGAACACCGAGATATGAAATCTCAAAATAAGCATTCTTCCCATGCCTAGTCAAATGCTGCAATTGACAGTAGCTATGATTATAAACTTGTCAAAGAGGAGGAGATGCAACCAGATTTTTATTTCCAAATAACCCTATATAAATTGTTTGTCATGTGCCGCTACATGCCAAGTCCAGAAAGGCATGGCTTGCGATGATAGAAAACACCATGGCAATGTTACCAAATCACAATGCTTACATCCTGTCTGGAATCTCAGCTGTTTCTTTCCTCGGCTCCTGTGAGCCTATCACTATAAGCACTGGGCAAACTCACCTCTCACTTTGCAACTATGGTCTTCTCAATACTAAGTGCACAAGGGATGGAGGGAGAGAGAGAGAGAGAGAGAGAGAGAGAGAGAGAGAGAGAGAGAGAGAGAGGCCTGTCCAACCCATGCTAGGATGATCTGCTCAGGGGTCCTAAAGTCAAGGACAAGTTGGAGTCATTGCTTCCCATTTTTGCTTTGTCTTTCAGACATGGTCAAAAGAAATGTCAGGACCACAAGCCAAAGAATTTACGTGGGTACCACTTTAAATATCATTAACCACTGAGATACTTATCTTTTATCATGATATTTGAAATAATAGGTAATAATTAGCCACACACATCCCTAAAATTTGATCAACTTTCTAAGCTCCTTTAAACAAGGTCTCTTTTAGAATAATTCATATCTGTTACTGAACTTGTAAATTATTCATCTTTTGATTAATATGCTAATTAAGGATTTACTATTTAAAAGGTATAAATATCTTTCATTGCCTAAAGTAATTAGAATAAGTAATCACTTAAACATTATGATTCTGTTAAATACTTCCTACAAGAAAAAAAGGAAAGATAAGATACAGAAATATGCTTGATATAATTTAAACTGTTCAACCAAATGACAATATTACATGTTGTTTATGTAAATATATGCATATGCTTTGGAAGACTTCAATATTTGTTTCATTTTGGACAAGTCATTCAGTTTTCATTTCACTGACAGCTGGGAAGTGTAAGTTTGCTCTCTACAAGCCTCTTTTTAAAATAGAAAATATGAATTCATTTTTCATGTAATGGTGTGTACTTTAATGTAACAGTTATTTAACAATTAATTTCTAAGTGAATATTATTAACAGATGAGATACAAAATGCTACAATCCCCAAGTTGAATAAGGCTTTAAGTGACCTGTGCCTTTTGAAAATCACTCTGGTGAGAGATACAGTGAGACTACACCCATTAGGAGTTAGCCAAAATAGCAAAATAGATGTCGCATTTAACCTACATTGATCTCACTCTCCAATGGAAACTCTGTATTTTTCAGAAGGCAGTGAGAGAGCCAGGGACAACACATTTCCAACAACAATACATTGAATGATGGCTGACATCCTGGAAAGAGACAAACCACACCTAGCCTTCACACAGGGCCCAAAGGAAGCCTACAAGAAAGTGATGAGACAAACAGGAGGCCAATCACCACAGCAAGTCTGACAACACATGAAGAAAGGTCAGTGGAGACAGACACAAATAATACCCAACACAACCGAGGGGAAAGGTCCAGAGATACTTAAGATCTCAAGAATAAAGCAAACTCAAAACTCACCCACTCTGACTCAGGGAACTGAGTGGAAGAGGGAGTGGAAAGAATGTAAGAGCCATGGTGGAGGAGAATATCCAGAGACATTGTCCCCCTCAGCAAGAATACACAAGGGGACATTAAAAAAAGAGAAAGAAAAACTGGCTACCTCTGGTGCAGCTCATACCCTCTATCCTATGGCAGATCTAGTATGCACAGTGAGGAAGTACCCCAATGGGTAGGGGACTGAGAGGGGGCCAATGGGGATACATTCATAAGATTTGCTCATACAATGTATATACTTATTCATAATAAAGGTATTTTAAAAAGAAAATCACTCTCGTATACTCCTATGATAACTGGGGAATGGAATATCACTTCTTCTTTATGCAACAATGTTCAAATCTTCAATCATGTCAGCCTATGAATTTAATTTTTATACATATTGTATGTGCTAATTTATATTTGAAAATAAATGTACATATAATTTATGTGAGCTACTATTATAAAATCAAATTTTGGGGGGATGTTCTGAGCCCTAAAACTTATTTTTGCTGTTATCAGGACTGAAGACAACAATAATTTCTAGACTTTCATATCTTTTCATCTATTCACCAATATATTATTTGTATATTTATTCATATGTTAAATGCAAAAGGCAGAATATACAGAGAGGTCATATACACAAAAAAGTAAACAACCCATTATTGAATAATCTTATTGACCCTTTGGATTTTAGACTGTTGCTGTTTGTGATACAACTGTAAACAAAAGTTGATGAAGTGCTTGTATATAAGCATGAAGATTGGAGTTTAGGCCCCCAACTCTCATATAAATATTGGGTGGGGGAGGTGGCCCACCTACAATCCTATTACCATGGAAGCAGAGGCAGGGGGTTCCCAGGACAAGTTGGCTAGCTACACCAGCTGAATCAGCAAGCTCTGGCTCAAGTGGCAGTTCCTTTTTCAATAAATAATGTGGAGTGTGAGTGAGGAAGATACCTGTCTTTAATGTCTGGCCTCTATATGCAACCATACAACTAGATGCACCTACACATATGCACCTGCACACACACACACACACACACACACACACACACTTATATGAAACTCAAATACAGAAAATGAATAATAATAAATTGTGTCAATCTGATTAACTCTCATAGTCAGCCTCACACTGGTGGGATGAATCTCCAAACCAGGCACAGTTTATGGTAAGAAAGGATTTATTGAAACTACAGATCCAGAGGAAGTCCATGATGGTGAAAGAGGCTGGCCCCCTTTCACAGGTCCAAGCAGAGAGAGAAACCCATTACCAAGACCACATACACACACACACACACACACACACACACACACACACAAGCAAAACAGACATGGGGTCATAGAGAGAATTCCTTCTGCTTTATATAGCCTTAGGGTGAGGTCTTGCAACCCTTTCCCAGACATGTTTATTCCCTGAGTCTCTGGAATTACCCTCGTGCACTGCCCTCCCAAGAAGGAAATTTGCTTCTAGCTTTCCTGAGCCTTCTTATATCCTGCCCCCTGCTTAGAGGGCTGCTTTCCTATGAACAACCACAAAGGCCAACCCAAGATTACTAAAAATGTCAAGTTGACAACAAAACTTAACCATCACACGGACCCTCTGTGCTGTATCTTAGGAGAACAAATGAGTGGTGTTGGGAAGGCATCTCCCTCTGTGTCAGGGAACCCCTCATAAAGGACAATACCAGTGTCATATGTGTCCCTGGTTTCAGATGAAAATACAGTTTCAATAATAAGACAAAAGGCACTGCTAAGTTCTTGAATTTTAGATGAAAATTGTTATAATTGCAAATTTAATGCGTTCTTGTAATACAGTCATTCATCTTGTAATACAGTCATTCATCACAGAATCAGGTCAACATACATTTAAGAACAAACCATCGAAATCTAACTCCATTAAGATGGTCCTGACCTTGACAGCCTAATATGATCATTTCTTCTAACACTTTGTGTTATATATGACATTTGTTTTACCATCATGCCATAGCAGCTGATATGTACAGCTGCAGGTCCTCCTGTGACCCACAAATTCTGGATATCAGACATTCTCTACTATCCATTTTGTTCCATCAAAACATCTGATGGCAAATGATCCACTGTGAAGGTTCTTAGTAAGTACCAACCAAAGAATAAGTCAAGATTTGATCTTACTTTAATTATTCACAGAGCCTCAGGCAACAGATGATAGCCACCCAGAGAAAGATATGACAAACACTTGGTTTTGGTTCCAAGGAAGTCCCCAAGGGTGGAAGGCTGGCAGGAGTGAGGAAGGAAAGGTGGCAAACTGGACAAGGGGTGCTATAGGTCAAGTTCCTTGCCTCTCCCCTGCTGGCTTGGTGATTCCTGAAATCAGACACCATAGGTACATTGATAGTCACCTGCTTGAGGGAGGGTGCCATTCTGTGAATGCTTTCTTGGATTCTTGGTGGGGATGACTTCCAAGCAACCAACTTCAGTGAGGACCAGTCAAGTACTTGTCTGTGTTCCTACTACCCTTTAAGCCAAGTAACCTGATTCAACAATTGAGATTGCCTGAACTCTCCTTGCACTAGGCTGGCGTGCTCTCTAGTCATACAAAACACATTTGTTCCAGGAATACCTGGTAGAGAATTAAGATTTTATATACATACCCAGACCTCTGAAATTTTATCTCTGTGTGTACACTGAGCTATCAAATTGTAAGGCTGAGCAGGCTAGCAAGAAAGAAGTAGAAACCTGATTGAAGAAGTTCAGTCCAACCTGCCCTGGAACCTGAAGTCAGTTTGTGACATCACTGGGAAATACTCTGCTGTTCAATTTCACTTGAAAGGCTTCCTGGGATCATTGCCATGAAATGAGCTATGGAGATATGTAGTCTCATGATGCACATGCCCTTTAGTGGGAACAAGGACAAACATCATTTTTGCCATCCATAGCCTGTGAGTTCTGTGATAGAGTGACATTTTAGGATTCAAGGAGACATTTTCCAGGGCACATTCATATGAATATAAACCAGGTACCTTCGTCACAAAGAGCTGTGGGTCAACCAGTTACTGTACCAAGATGCACCACAACGGATTGCTTAATTTGCAGGTTAAAGCAACTTCCCTTGTGATACTAATGATATAGAAAGTGATTAAGTTTGGCTATTTATTGAGAACTTCCTGTGCCCCAGACAATATACCAAATAGGTAATTAGTACCTCATATAGAAAACATCCTTTGAGGTAAATATTTTCTTCACTGCTTTAATGGGGAGCTTGGGGAACAGAGCATGGTGTAACTTTTAGAAACACCAATTGGTTATTGAAAGAGCCATGATTCAAGCTCCCTTGCTTCTGAAGCCTCAGTGTTTCCCAAGCTGCCCTCCCTCCTGTATGGGATAATCTTAGTACATTGGCTGGAAGCATACCTGTGTGTTTTCAACTCGGTCAAGCCCATGCACTTGGGTTTTATCACACCGAGGCCTTTTTTGGGCTCTGTACCACCTAACTGCTCTGAGCCCCAGCATTTTTATTTTAGAGAATAGAATGATTCTTGTTACAAAGGGTCACTCTGGAGGGTAACACAATCAGGTCTGTCAAATGCTTGCTGCATTCAGATTTCACTCATGCTCCACTGTAGGAATTGGCCTTATTTGTTGTTTCTACCTTCCCGATTCTAGGTACAAGCAGATAAGCAGGGTGCAGGTATAGAGATCAGCAACATCATAAACTGCATACAAGACTGACCCTGAGTTATGATCCACAAAAGAAACATAGCCTAAGATCTGGGATGGCAAAAGGAAGAGCAAATCAATGAGCAGGGGAGCCCTGGGGGGGGGGGGAGAGTACAGGCTGACATCATGCTCCTAGCCTTCTTTTCTCTTCTGTTACCCAGCACCTAGTTGTAACACATGCTGGGAAGGTATGGTGCTTTTGTATTATTTGCACATGCTGTATATGAATGTGTTTGTGTGTTTCTCCAGGTGAGTGCGGGCATACATGTGTTGTGTCATGTATGTAGAGGTGAGAGAACAATTTCAGATGGTGGTTTTCAACTTCCACCTTGTTTAAGGCAGGATCTCTTTTGGTTGATCACTGTGTTTGTCTGTCTAGTTGGCCTGTTAGCTTCTGGATAATTCTTTTATCACTGTATCTCTTCTCACTCTAAATATTCTGGGATTACAGACATATAGCTACAACATCCAGCTTTAAGTGGGATCTGGGGATATGAACTCAGGAACTTATGTTTGCATGACAATTACTTTATCAATTACTTGACCTATCACCCAGCCATAAACTGTAGTTTTAAAAAATATAGTTGATACTTGGGCCAGGAGAACCGGGCTGAGTACTAGGATATCCAGGATCCCTTGCCACAAGGACTAATACAGACAGCCCACGGAGGAGGATATCCAACTGATCAGGGATGGGGAGGGGAATTGGGGAATTCGGGATAAAAACGCATTGTTTGCCCACTAAATAATGTAACTCATTATGGACAAAAATATATATTTAAAAAAATATATAGTTGCCTTTCAGGATAACAACGTTAATGAAATAAAGGCAGTTGTGTCTACTGCATTGAATGGGTAAAAACAGTACTTATTTTGCTCTTGCTTGTTAGCTCCATTAGTTTATAGCCAGGACTTCTGTATAGATAGCCTGGTTGTTAGGAATTTTAAATAATGGGCCCGATCTCCCCGAATTGCTGACTCTTCTGAATGAATAAAGGAAGATCTCTCTTAAATTATCTTTCACTGTGACTCCCATACCATGCTACTGACATTTTGTTTGCTGTGTGATATGAAGGCCGATACTTCATTTTTCCACACTGGGGGTGGGATGTTCCTCAGGACAGGATCTCTGCCATATCCAACATCCGTAGCTGACAAACACCAGCTCTGCAGCCCTGTAGACCCGGGACAGCACTGCTCCTTCCAGATGGGAATCATCCTGAATGGGGCTGGTTGGCAGCAGCTTCTCTTCTCATCCCAGAGAGAAAGATTTCAGGGAGCAAGATAACAGAGTTGATTTTGCTCAAGTAAAAGCTCTCAGAAGTAAACATTCCAGAGATTCGTGTATGTATGTCTATTTTCCTTTAACTTTAGATTGCAACAGGCAAACATTTCCTGGGGAGTCTAGATAGCGTGAGTGTGGTTTCCAAAGCAGATTTTTCAGGTTACCATGGGGACACCTGATTGTGAAAAAATATAACCTTTCCCTCCCCTAAGCTCTCAAGATAAGTACAAACTTGAAGGCTTTTATCTGTGGTCATTTATCTATTTATATATTTTTTGTCTTGTTTCCTTTCTTTATGGCTTTGTAAAAAGGTGGTGTGTGTGTGTGTGTGTGTGTGTGTGTGTGTGTGTGTGTGTGTGTGTGTGTGTGTGTGTTGGGTGAAAGACAAACCACTGAAGGAATTCCCACTGGTCTTGGATGATTCTAGAAACCTTCAGACCTGCCTTTACCCACTCACTTCAGCCCCCAAGCTTCAGGCAAGAGGCTAAGGATGTAGCTAGCAGCCAGGACATGGAGCACCATGAGAAGGATCTGCATCTACTCCTGACTCTGTTGCTTCAGAGAAGGGAAAGTTATTCTACCATTCTTGCAAATAAGAAAAAGTTTGCAAAAAAAAAATCTGTCTCCACAGTATGTTTATGAATTGTTCCTTATTTTTTAAAAAGTGGCTTTTAATCCAGCACCATCCAAGGCAGATTCCACCCCCTCCTGGCTCCTGAGCCTAAGGGTTATAAAATGATAAGCTCCTGGCACAGGAGGAAAAGCTGCTCAGAAGGAAACAGGACAGTCCTTGGCCTATGGGATCCCTACTCTTCTCAGGAAAAAGCCTACTTCAGCACAAATCAAGTAAGGATGTGAATCTGAATTATAAATTAGTGGAGATCATAAACCAAAAGTTCCACTCACAAACCAAGTAAGAAGTGACCCATAGACCAAGGAAGTAGAAGAGGCCTGAAATCATGAACCCTCCCACTATGGAGGAGAAACCTAATGATCAGAGTTGTCACCTGTTAGAACCCACAAACAACTCAACTCCCCCATGAGAAAGAGGGGACTCTCAATCTGATGCACTTTTGGTTTTGTGAGCAAACATGAGGATGGGGAAGAAGAAGTCAGACAGCCTTCCATCTATCTCTTAAAACTCAGAGTGTGTTGAGATAACAGGCCCACATAACTGGGACTCAGGACTGTTTAGGGTCCCGGGAGGGACACAGGCCTTGTAAATAAAAGCCAGTCTTCTGTTGCTAGGGAGGGAACTACCCAGTCTAGATCAGGTTTAGCAACAAGAGTCCAAGCAGCGATGTGTATTAAGCAGCCCCAGAGCAGACAAGGCCTGGATGCAGGCAGGCAGGCCACCTGAAGCCCAGGATGGAACAGGTCCTACACCCTCCAGGTATCTCAATGAATGGGGTTTGCTTGGACTTGTTGACATTTCTTCTTTCCAGGTTTGACTTTTCTTTTCTTTTCTTAATAAAACCAAACAGCATTTCCATCACTTTCCCCTTAAATGTAGAAATAGCCTCCTTGGGCCCAGTGAGTCCTTGTTCCCTCTTTCTACTGTGTGTCTGCTGTTCTTAGAGCAGAAACCAGTGCCACAAGGTTCTCTCATTATTCTTTGAGGTAGAATAGGGTCCTAGACTAATTTTATCTCAACACTTGTTCTTTAGTTTTGAACTTCACTTGCTCTGTTGAAAGAGTACTCAGTTTGTGAAGTGGAGACTTATAAACTGGTACTTCCTCCCAGGTACATTCTGAGTCAGGGCTCTGAAGACATATTTGGTGACAATGGTCACTTTCTCTGTCCAGTGGCCTGCTTCTCTAATTACTGGAAGGAGCCCCATTCTTTTACTTGTCTGTCCTTGCATGGACTACTCCTTTTCAGTAAGGGGAATGGGCTCTACATTTTCCTCAAGGTAGAGCTCCAGCTTCATCAGCAGAGGCTGAGTGGGAGAGGGAAGAGCCTTTTACTGACTATACCTGCCCACAACTCAGCTCAGCTCTTAAAAGTTAGTTGAGCTCTCAGAGAAAAGAAAACACCTGATTGCCTCTCCTCAAGGAAGAAAGCTTCCCCATCTCCCCTGGCTAAGAGCTAGAGAAGGAGTCTTACAGGCTTGGATCTTACAATGGAGATTGCTTTGATGAAAGAGGAAGGGATGAGAGAGACATCTTGGCTCACATAACTCATAGATATCTGAGCAAATCTTGCAGATTCTCCCAAATGAATCATCCATTTGCCCTTAATAGTATTCTTAAAGGTTTGCATAGTGCTGTAGACAGTTTCATGTTGTTGGGATGAACATCCAAACCAGGCACAGTTTAAGGGAGGAAGGGATTTATTTCAAGCTTCCAGATCCAGGGGTAAGTTCCATCAGTGGCAGAAGAAGCTGCTTCCATACACGCAGGCAGAAAGAAATACCACCAGCAGCTAGCAAACACTAAAAGCAGCAAGCAGAACCAGGCAGAGCTCAAACCTCTCTGCATACCATTGGGCTGGAAATCAGGTCCGCCTTCACACACACCTTAGGGCTGGACTTTAGGATCCATCCCCAGTGAGACCTCCTCCAGCCAGGTGGCTGAAGAGCCCAGCTACAAGTTCTAATTAAGCACTTGAATCTATGAAGGACATGCATTCAAATGGATCACAGATAGGATATTTAAGACACACACACACACACACACACACACACACACACACACACACACACACACTTGGACAATTTTTCTGGGGAGCAGGCTAGGGAGCTCAGACTTTTGCTAAGCTGGAAGTTGATGTCTAACAGGGCCAGGATGACATGAGGCTCGGTATTGCTCTCCTAACATTGGCTGTGGGAACACTGTACATGCACACGCATGCAAGCAAAAGGAGACTCCTCAGTTACAGTTACTGTCCGTGTAGGAATGTCACCTAAACAGCAGGCTGCCTTCTCAAGAGAGAAACAGCACTGTGGAGCTGCTAGTATCTCTGACCTGTTCATGGCCCCAGGCTTAGCCACTCTGATCCAATACTGCTCCATGGATAGGGAACCTTTAGGCAGATCCTCATGGTGACCTTGATGTTAACATCAGCAGGGAAGATGGTGAACTGGTGGTCAACATTGAAACATATGAATATTGCAGAATATAGAACCTCACTTCATTTAATACATGTGCATTATTTAGAAAGAAGTAAAAGTCTATAATCTCTCTCTCTAATTATATATATATATGATAAGTGTAATACATATATATATACATATATATATATGTATTACACTTATCCTCCTCTTCTAGTTACATTTTCCAACACTGGGAACAGTATGCATAGCCGATTAAAACATATAATCAGCACTCTTCCTCTGAGAACTGATATTCAAAGATAAAAAGACACAAATAGGTAATCTGAAAACACAGTGTTTCAGGAAGCATGCTCAGAGAGGGCATTTATTTAATGACTTCAAAGCAAACTATTTTTTACCTTCTCCCCAAAAGGCTCATTTGAGGATTAAAACATACTTTTGAATTTTTCTTTAGTTACTCTTTGGCACTCTAATTTTATTTTTTATCCAATAAAAGAGATCGTTAAACCATGCATAACTTACCCCATGAAGGCAAAGCCTCCATTAACCATGGAAATCAAGCTAGATCAATCACAGCCTACTATTTATAGCCCACTTTCCCTGTGCACTATCCAAAATTGAACTAGCATACACTTTGACTTTTTTCTGACATAATTTATAGAAATGTGGCCTTTTTATGACTTCCAAAGCTTCCATTTTTTGTTTCCTATTGATTATAAGTCAGCCCCGTTTGCCGCGGGACATCCAGTTACAGATGATTCACAGTCAGTCCAGTTGCAACTATATTTAGCTAATGTAAAGAAAATATAATAGATGACTCTCTGTGTGACTGGGGAAGCAACAGCTAGCCTTAGCTAATTGTGCTTGTGTATGATATATCATGGCCTGATAATAAAAGCCATTAACCAGTGCCCACTCTGCTGTGAGGTCTAAAAAAAAAAAAAAAGAATATATCTCAGAAAAGTTGGATCTCTCTCTCTTTCTCTCTCTTTCGGAAATGAATACTACTTATGAACACAATACTTTTACAGAAACAAATCAGCATTGGCTCAGTCTACCCATTTACCAAAATACTAATGCTATGAATTAGACTCTCAGATGATGTTACATAATTCTGCATCTTGTTCTGTGTTGGCAAGTAGCTCGAGTTAGTAATCTAATACTACTCAGAAAGTATTAAAGAAGGTAAAGATACAGAGAGAATCTGTAATTATATTAACAGTTGTGGAAAACATTTTAGACCCAAATTTCCCTAGGCCTCACTATCTCAAGAGTTCAGAAGGTGAGTCAACAATATTAAAATTGTTTTGATCCTCTCTCCCATATGAAGATGCTAGCATTAATTAATAATAGCTTCTCACATATAAAGACATATGAAACTGTTTTTTTTGGTTCTAAACATATTTATAAAGTGTTTATAGCTACAGGTGTACATAGCAAAGTGCAAGATATTTCTCAGATAGAATTGTAACAATTATATAAGAACTGAAGGTAACATCAATTAGTGATAGCAAAATACTGGGATATTGGCAACTTTAAGTAATGAGCTTCTAAATACATTTTTCTTTTGCATACTTCTCTGTTTCACAAACTTTAAAAAATGAGTATATACCTTTTTTTCCTAGGGGGCTTTAAGAGGCTTTGGCTATTTTATTTAGAACACAATAAAGTGTTCCTTCTAAACTAGACACCTGCTTAGCAAAACAGGAATCATAGTCCTACTTTAAACTCAGGTCAGCTTGGTTACTGCTCCTTAGCAAAATTAAAGGTTCTGCTTGGAGCCGTCAAAATATGACCATCACAATCCAAGAGAAGGAAAGCCAATGGAGTGGATGGGAAGGTAGCTGCCCCATACAACAGTGTGGAGAGGAACCCACTGACAGGTTACAGCTCCCTGTAAATAAGGTGGTGTTTTGACAGAGGGTTACCACAGAAATCATCTTGTTGAAGACAATCACAAGCAAGAAAACAAACTCATATGTCCTGGCATCAGGGTGGGGAAGGGGAAGGAAATGTATGAACAGAGGCATTCCTGGACAGAAACGGAGAAGTGTAATTTGGGGTCTGATTAAAGAGGAGGAAACATTCCTACAAAGGACAGATTGCTGAGTTAATTCCTTTAAAATGAATAGGTTTTCAATCACAAAACAGAGTGGAGAAGGTTGGGCAAGTGAAGGAAGCATCATGGTTGAGGATGGAGCTAACAGGTGTTTGTTCACAGCCTACGGTAGGATGAGTCACAGGATCTGCACAGGAGCAAGCAGAGAGATGTGAGCCATCCTGGAAGCATAAACCTGTCCCCCAGGTGACAGCAAAGCATGAAGTCTCCCTAGCTTAAAACTGTCGGAAGAGGACTCCAGAATGAAGATGTAAGAGATCCCCTTCAGGAGGCTTGTGAGGTGAACCTCCACGTCTCTCCCACAATGACATTTGAGACAAGTGACTAATACCCAGGGTGTAGAAAAGGTCAGAGAGCCTTAAGGGAATGAAACTCTCAGCACTGGAGCATGAGGAGGATACGGAGGAGGAGAAGGTGGCTCCTTTAGAGTTAAGGTTTGTTTCAGTTGCTTGACTTACATACCTGGGGCCCAGAAAGGAAAAAAATGAAGAGTTATGGCACAGTTTGTGTGGGAATAATTGCCCATTGGGAGTTAAGCCAAGGACTTCTAATTAGAGAATTAGCACTGGTCTTCAGCTTGTTAAAAACTGGATGACAGAATTTAAACATATGATAGTTAGAGAAACAAAAGGAAGACATACATGGTAAAGAATATATATTTAGCTAAATTAAACACGCACAATTATACAACATCAGGCAGTCTGCAAAGGTACAGTCAAACAATAATAAACATTTCTGAGCACAGTAATGTGGTTTTCTACAGCAGAGGAAGGGAAGGGCACATGGTGCAGAAACAGAAGACAGGGAAGTAAGCGAACTACCAAAGGAGGTGAGGTGAGAGCCCTTTCTGGGCTCCACCACGCCTGCTCATCAATCAGTTCTAATTCACCAAGGCTGAACAGTGTCCTGGTGTGACTCTGGGAATCTCTCCCTAGATGGTTGAAAAAAAACCAGAAACATGCATGGAGACAGGAACAGGAAGCCCAGTGCCACTAAGATTGGTGAACTGCCAGAGAAAGAATTCAAGAATCTGACTTTTAAAAAGGACCATAATCGGGTGAATGAAGAAAAGAACCCATTGAAGACCCTGACGAGAGTCCCCAAAGTCAATGAAACAATGAACAGATTGGAGGAGAAATTCCAAGACATGAGGATAAATTCAACATGGTAATTGAAACATTTAAAAACCCAGGAATTCAGGAAGTGAAAGAAATAACCAGGGACTAGAGAGGTTGCTTAGTGGTTAGCATTTGCCTGCAAAGCAGAAGGACCTGAGTTCAACTCCCTAGTACCCATGTAAAGCCAGATACACAAAGCGGTGCATGTATCTGGAATACATTTGCAGTGGCTGGAGGCCCTGGTGCGCCCATTCTCTCTCTACCTCTTTCTGCCTCTCTCTCTCTCTCTCTCTCTCAAATAAATGAATAAAATATTTTTAAAAAATCAAAAAAAGAAAGAGGAGTGTATGAATGAGTGAGGTAGAGAAGGGATTTGACATTAACCTAAAGAGTTTATGTCCTAAAGAGAAGTAGTCATCAAGGTTTTTTAAGCTGATTGTACAAAAACAAGAAAACCACCAAAAGGGTAAGATAAGCTAGAGAAACTGCAGAAATAAATCAAATCTGCAGATAAAGCTTTGGTGGCTCCAGTAATTATCAATGTTAAATTTACCAATCCAAGCAAAGACAAGCAAACTTATCTGAAATGAAAATAACATATTTATCTTGCTTTGTTGACTATAAGACAAATAATTAAAGCAGAAAAATATAGAAACACCAGACGTGAAGAGATAAAATGAAATAAATAAAATAGTTTAAATTTAAGAAAAGTGAGTATCACTTGTGGAATTTTACATTAACAGGAAAAGAATAACACACACCAATAAGTAATGACTAGGAGTCAGGCTTGGTGGCACAGGTCTATAATCTCAGCATTTAGGAGGTGGAAGGTAGGAAGATCAGGAGCTCAATGTTAGTGAGTTTGAAGCCAGCCTGGACTACATGAGACCATAGAAAGGAGGAAAAAGAAAGGAAGCAATAGGAGAAGGGAGAAAGATTAATTATGAAGATGTGGATTTTTGACAGTATTAATCTAAAATGATAGAGCAATACCAGGCAAAATTATTAGGCAAACTATGGAAATGTGAGTACACAGCACACCTGTAATCCGAGCACTTGGGAGGCAGATGTAGGAGGATCGCCTTGAGCTCAAGACCATCCTGAGACTACATAGTGAATTCCAGGTCAGCCTGGTCCAGAGTGAGACCCTACCTTGAAAAAAAGAAAAAAAATCAAGGAAAAAAGTAAATATGTAACTGGAAAATTACTTGAAAATGCATAGGTAGATTAAGCAAGTCAAAAATGCTAAAATACATACAACACATGTTAAGGTTGAATAGGTATATCTATACACACAAAAAGCTGAGGACAATTTTGTAAGATAATATATGAAACATGCACAAGGCTAGGTGTTAGTATTCACACACACAATTTCCAAGTGTGAACTTTACATATGATACTGAATAAATACTGAATAAATCAAATATAAAATGAGGAAATGTTAACATGTTGAGTATTAACAACCTGGGGGTATTGATCAATCTATCTATATCAATTATTGATTTTCTCTGGACAGGCTTGACAAGCACAGTTTCCTTCTTTCATTTTTTTTAATATTTTATTTATTCATTTTCAAAGAGAGAGAGAGAGAGAGAGAGAGAGCACCAGGGCCACCACCTTGTGGGTCTGGCATATGTGGGTACTGGGGAATTGAACCTAGGGTCTTAGGCACTGGAGGCAAGTGCCTTAACCGCTAAGCCATCTCTCTAGCCCCTCCTTCTTTCATTTTTTGAGAACTTTAATTTTACAGAGACATTTCCCATTCAAACCACAGTAGTCAGTATGCTTGCTGAGATCTTTTGTTTCTCTGACAATGGGTGTTCAGACTGTATAATGATTAATAATTTAGTAAGTGATCTGTGTGGGACCCAAGACAAACTCACCCTTGCTCTGGAATTTGGATTTCTGCCTTATCTGTTTTTTTTTTTCAGCATGAGCTGTAATATTTACGAGCTGGGTGCTTGGAGCTACATCTTCTGTGAGTGATAATCCGAAGACCCTTCTTCAGGAACTTTCCTCTTTGTGACTTTATCAGTTAAGATGATAACATTCAGGACTCCATCCTCTGGGAATATGAGCATCACAGTTTTTAAGCACTAGCACTGAAATAGAACATTTTTTCTCAAAATTAAAACCCTTTGCATCTCAGAAAATACTATGAAGAAAGTGAAAAGGAATCACGTAAGACAGAAGAAAACAGAACGTAAAGAACACTTGCTTACAGGGCTGTAACAAAACAGGCAATTAGCCCAATGGAAAAGGGAGTAGACATTTCCCTTGCATAACATCTGAACCAAAAACTAAAGAAATGCACAGTAAAATTGGTATTGATCACCATTCACATCAGAAAGACACATGGACACAGGTTTCAGCAAGGCTGTGAAGTAGTTGGAATGTGCATGGGAAGATTAGGTGGAGCAGCCACTTGAGTGAACTGGTGCAGAGAAATGTAATATAACCCAGAAGGTCTACACCCAAGTAAAGTGACACATCTGTGTGACTGAAAAATTACACACAAATATTTATGTCAACGTTATTCCAAATTGCCAAGAATTAGGAAAAAATAAAAAAATTTCATTAATTGATGAATATTAAAATTAAATATATAGTGGATTATTATTTGCTGTAAGCAAGATTGAACTACATAGACCACAGCGTGGATGAACTTTGAAAGCATGGTTCATGAGAGGCTCTTTCATCACACACAGTGTGCCCTATGATTCGATCTGTATTACATGCCATAATTAAGCCAATTTGGAGACAAAAATTGCATGGATGATCACTTAGAGCTGGGGGTGGAATGAGAGAGACAAATAGAAAAATGATAGCCAGCTGCCTGGTTTCTCTCTGGGCTGACGAAATGATTTACAGTGAAGGGTAGGGGTGACTCTAGCAAGTTGACATGTAAGCTGAGGTTGTCACTGGGGAGGATGTAGGTGATGCACTTAGGTTCATAGCTACCTAGATACCTGGGCATTCATGCATGAAGGTTTCAATCATCATTGTCTTGAACAACGAAACCATTAGGGAAAAGTCAACATGTTATCATTACTGAGTAGAGAAAATGCCTCATTCAAGGTTAAGAGTCTGTATTTTATTATCGGCATCCGGCTGGCCAAGGTCATGAAAAAGTGAATGATAGATTTCAGAATGTTATCTGAAGACAAATACTCAGCGGCGTTCATGCTAGAATGGCACTCCTGTAATTGATTCCAAGAAGTCCTGGAAGAGAAGCAGTCAAGAAATGAAGACTTCTGGGAGCTGTGTACGAGGTGACACTTCATCACAGTTCTCCAGGGCCAGGCCTTAGGAACTTGTCAGGCAGGTTTGCTTTGATCATTCTCTTTAACTAGCTCTGGGCTTCTGAGCAGAAACAACTCCAATGAGTCTGCCAGTTGTATATATAATAGGGACTATACTTATCCATCTGGGTTATCAGGAAAATTGTTATATCCTCTATGTAAATCACCATGTTCCTCATAGTCCAATCAAGAAATGGAAGTCGCTGTCCTCAAACAACACTGAGAAACACCATGCTTGATCCAGAATGATACCCAGATGATAGCATGAGTAGTGCTGGAAGTCATTACACAAAGTGTCAGGTGAAATTGGCTAATGATATTCA
The DNA here is from genome assembly GCA_004024765.1 of Zapus hudsonius. Taxonomy (NCBI): domain Eukaryota; kingdom Metazoa; phylum Chordata; class Mammalia; order Rodentia; family Dipodidae; genus Zapus; species Zapus hudsonius. Next base: position 62,619 of record PVHP010000295.1, on the reverse strand, counting down.
GAGAGCAGGGATCACTGATATACAACACTGACTGATGTAACCAGAATGCTGAGGACACTGCTATATGGCAGAGACCAGCAAGCCAAGAAGTGCTCATCTGTGCAATAGTGGTTGTCATGGTTTGATCCAGGTGTCCCTCACAAACAAATGAATGTGTTATGATAGATCGATCCTCAGCTGATGGCAATTCGGGAATTAGAACCTCATTAGAGCTGTGTTGTTGGGGGTGAGATTATGGGGTTATAAGCCAGCTTCCCCTTTCCAGTGTTTGGCACACCTTCCTGCCGCTGTTTGCAGTGCTGTGGCAGAGGTGATGTCCAGCCCTCTGCTCATGCCATCGTTTTCCCTGCCATAATGGAGTCTCCCCTCGAGTCCGTAAGCCAAATAAACCCATTCCTCCACAAGCCGCTTTTGTTTGGGTTCTTCCTGCGCAGCAACTAGAATGCTGACTGCAACAGTGGTGCTAAACCTAGGTGAGTAATCAATGGCTTGCTGATTGGCTAAGAGATCTGCTCAGTGGCAAGGAACCATTAAATGGAACTGGGATCCATAGTAAACACTCATGGGGACCAATAACCTGGGCTCCAAGGGGAAACTCCCACTAACCAGAGATCTACAGAAATGCTACACCCATTAGAATCTCACCAAATTAACAATGGTTTTTCTCATTTAACCTATATTGATCTCACTGTTGAAAAATACAAACAGAATCTGTTGGAGATTGTTTGTATTTTTCAGAATGCAGTGAGAACTGTTAACAACCCAATTCCACTCACAGTCCTGAGATGATGCCTGACATGCAGGCAGGAGGTGAACCACCCCTAAATTATGATACAGAGCCCAAATGAAACCTTTGCTGAACTGGCGAGATGAGAAAGAGACCTACCTCCACAGCAAGTCAGATAACCTGAGAAAGGATAATGGAGACAGACACTGAGGATACCCACCACAATCCAAAGCAGAAATCCAGAGACTCTTAAGACCTCAACAGTAAAGCAGACTTAAAACTCACCTACCATAACTCAGGGATCTGAGCAGAAGAGGGACCAGAAAACTTGTAACAGCCATGGTGGGGAAGAATATCTAGAGTCATTAACCCCTCAGTAACAACACACAAAGGAAAAAAAAATAACTAGCTACCTCTCATACAGTCCATAACCCCCTATCCCATGAACTGGTTCAGCAAGCCCACTGAGAAGGGCCCCCAGTGGATTGGGGACATGGAAGAGAAAAATAGGGGTACCATTACAAGACTTGCTCATACAATGTATCTAATTATTGACAATAAATATGTAAAAAAGAAATGGAAGTCATATCAGTTCATTTTATAGTAGAAAATTCACAATGGACAATAACCTTAATAGCAAAAATCTAAGCAGATTTTTATAAAAAAATATAGCTAACTGAAAAGATCACAGAGATCCATGAAGGAAGCAACTTCAAGAAGTGGATTATGTTCTCTCCCCAGGACAGAGCATCTATTAACACATAGAAACCTGAGAGAGGTACACTTTCATGAGAGTGTCACTGCTCATTTAGATTCATATATGCTTGTAGAGTTATAGACCTCTCTATTAGAAGAAATACGGGAGAAGGAAAGAGCTGGTAAGAATGTAGCCTAGCAAGCATGACAATCTGAATCCAGACCCCAGACCCCAGACCCCATGGAAAAGAGCCTCAGATGGATGACATGCACCTTTTGTTCTAGTGCTGGAGAGGCAGAAACAGGTATGCTGGCTAGCAAGCCTAACCTAATTTGAGACTGTCTCAGAAAAAAAAAAGAAAAAAGATGAATGTGTATGTGAGCACTCTCAAGGTCATCCTCTGGCCTCCACATGCATGTGCAGAAACACCCGAAAGAACACTTATGAATTTGAATTTGCATACACACATGCACACACCACACATGGAAAAAAAAAAACAGACAAAAGAAACATTTCCAAAGAGAAGTAGTTTGGAAACCAATCTGCAAACAAACGTTAGGTGACAATCCTGTCATTCATTACTATAATTATTTATTGGAACATGTGTGGATGGATGGATGTGGCTGTCACAATATCCAACACGTCGTGGCTCCTCATGGAAAGCTCACAAGAGAACAAGGCAGCTGAGGATGGTGGGTGGATTATTCTTACAGTGACAGCCAAGGACAAACGACGTGTAGGTGGTGGCCGTGTGGGCCCAAGAAGAGATCTCTGGTTTAAGAGAGATCCCTCTACTTTTAGAAAGACAAAACCCAAGGTCAGATTCCTCCTCTCCAAGAGCATGTGGATTATTTTAGGAGAAAAAGCATAACTTTCAAAGACATGAGAGGTTAGGTTACTTAGGGGTCAACTGGTACAATGTCCCTGCTCTATAAATAAGAAAATGCACACTCAGGTTCATTCTTGTAAGACTGCTTTAGTACAAGTGATCTAATCTCAAGGTAAACCTGACTTACCCATGGCTCTTTCCTCTAGTAATTATCCTGAGCCACTATCTGTGATCAATGTTCCCAAGAAGTAATTACTGTGGGAATTCAAAGCAGGAGCCTCCACCACAGATGTGGGCTCAGGGAGAGCTGCAAGGTCAGGAAGATTCCATCAAAGGAAGTGGTTCTCTACCTGCTGTATAAATGCATATCCTGGGCAGACATCACAATTCCCAGATATGACTCAGGCATCAATATTTCAATCCTCCCCAAGTGACTTGAGTGGGAATAGCCAGGTTAAGAAACATCTTCACAATAGGATAGCACTGATGAGCAAAACTGGAAGGAAGGTATTACAAGAAAAAAGTCAATTTCCCAGTGCCAGGAAATAGAAATGTTTGTGGTGCTTAAAAAACCACTGTGAAGATATTGATGGACACAGCAGCATAAGCCTCTGTGATCCCAGCCAACATCCCACAGCAAGCTGGGAAGTGGAGACAGTAGAATCCCTGGTGCTCACAGGCCAGCCAGTCTGGCCAACACTATGGTGAACAACGGGAGATCATCTCAAGCGAGATAGAAGGTGAGGCTGTCCTCTGACCTCCACACACTTGACATGGTGCATGTATGTTCTCTCTCTCTCTCTGTGATTCTCTGTTGCTGTCTCTCTCTCACACACACATACATACATGTTATATTAAAAGGTTTAATATAAGCATTTTAATGTATATATTATTGAAAATATCAAGACTCCTTGTGCCCTATGAATCTTTTGTGGGGGTTAAAAGGCACTCATTGTCTCAGGGTTAATCTAAGCTGAGCTGTGTGTTAGAGGATGATCACCAGAAGCCAGAGCCACGGGCTGCTTCTCTCCACTCAGAAGCCAAGCTCCAGCAATGGCCTGCAGAGCTTATGCCCCAACATACTTTTCTGAAGTTGGGTTCCCCCAGATGGGAATATTTTAACCTCTCTTCAGGCTCTAGGTGTAACCTGACCTGACCTCTATATTGTAAAATGACAGCTAATCAAGGCAACAGAATGAGAACTCAGATGTGATATGCAGTGGACTTACCAAGTACACGAGTTCCTTACAGACCACCTCTTCCAATTCCAGGAGTGAGTGTCCTATAAACATTCGGTGTGGCATTCTTAGTTGTTGGGCAACATAGTTAATCAGTTTCCCTATCATGAGACTCTGCCCAAATTTAAGAATGTCTCACCCAAGCAAACTTCTAGATCTGGGCTTTATTACACACACAGGGCACATGACAGAAGCATTTCCTAAGATGTGTACATATTGTATGGCTCTATGTTCATTTTTCAATCAATGCTTATTTATTTAGTATTTCTATTCAAATGACACATAATAGAAAATACAAATATATCAGTGTTTTATCCCACTGTAATGATGGGGAACCTGGGACTCTGGGAAGCATATTGCTGAGTTGACAGACTGGTTGATGATAAAGCTGGCCCTGGGTGCTAGTGAGACAAAAGGAGAGGCTTGCCCCCAAGCCACTCCACTGCTGTGAGATCAAGCTTCAACTGGCAAGGCCTTTCCTGTCACTCACTTCCTTCTTTCCCAAAGCCTGGATGGGGGTTCATAGCAATAAGTATTTCTGCATTGACCTAGCACTGAGGCCAACCTTGTACACTGCCTCTGAACTCAGAGAAAAACCTAAACAACCTGGGAAGATGTCTCATGAAGGAGGAGAGAACTCTGTGTTCTCTTCGGGAATGACTTGGGAGTGGATGGAGTTAATCAGTGGGAAGGACCAGGACCATAAACTTCAGCTGTATTGAAGTAGGTTCTGGATCCTTTCAAACACTTTGCTTGTTACTGGATCCTGCCCATGTGATGGGCTTCACAGGGAGGCAAGAATCCCTGTGACCACTGAAAGCCTTGGTGAAATGGACTTTGGCTTATTTCAGGAGGGCATATGGTTGGAAATATTCATGTATTAGAAGAGAGGCTGGTAGGTTTTGACACATACATACACCATCATATTTGCTCATACCAGGGCTCTGTTTCAAACCAACCAGAACAGTCTTTTTGGAGCGAACAAAAGCCCATCTGTTGGTTCTGATGTAAGAACCTCCAGAATGAGGACTCCTCAGGCCTGACTGTTACATCAAAATAGTTTTTGAATTTTTGCATGTATGTGGTGTGTGTCTTTGTGTATGCATGTTTGTATGTGTGTGTGGAGATGCACATGTGTGTATGTATGGAAGCCAGAGGTCAACATTGGGTCTCCTCCATCACTCTCCACTTCATTCACTGAACCAGGGTCTCTCACTAAATCCAGAGTTCTTCAATCTGTCTACTTGATCCAGGCAGCTTCCCCTGAGGTTCCTCTGCCTCTGTCTCCAGAGAGCTGGGATTACAGCTGGGCTTCCATGCCCACCTGGCATTTAACATGAGTGCTGGGGGTCCAAACTCAGATTCCCACACTTGCATGACAAGCAGTTTATTAGCTGAGCTATTGCTCCAGCCATATGTAAATATTTTTAAGACAAAGGCAGCTTCATGGAGCACCTGAGAAGAAAGAGTTCAGAATTCTTGGAGAAGGACACTTAGGGAGGGGGAGGAATCTCCTTATTTAAAGAGTGTACTCTCTTCACCTTCCATACTGATAGCTTCATAGACCTGGGGCCCAGAACTGGATGGGCATGCTGTGATTCCTCCTGACTTCCCAGGTTTCCCATGGTTCTGCAGTCTACCGTAATCACTGATCCCCTGCTAGTATAGCATGTACTGGCCAGCTCTATCCAAGTCCAGTTTATAGAATTCTCTTCTCCCCAGGTCACAAGTTGCCTCAATTAAAATTTTTCTCATGACTTCCCTCAATATATCCTTGCCTCTTAGATACAGACTGAAGTCTTGTCAGCAGCTAGCACAGTGCTGGGAGGGAGGGAGGCACCTTGTTCAGGCCTCAGATCTGACAATGGGTTCTCCTTACTCTTTCTTTCTGCATTTGATTTTAATTAGCTTTGTAATATCCACATTCTCTGGGGACCTGCCAGGTCAGCAAGTGAAAGGAGATTTGCAAAAGATTAATTTACTCAATCCAGGCTTGTGTGAGCTGCGACACAGGGGGAGGGGCTCACTTCTATAATGGCTTTCAAAAAGACAAAAATGCTTCAAAGCTGCCCTGTCCTTCTCGGAACTGAATGCTTCAAATTGAAGGCCCAAGAGGCCAGCCATCAACTCAGTATCAGGGTTTCTTTGTCAATCATTTTTATTTAGCGACAATTTTTACCCATGTGTAAAAAAACTTAAACTTGTCCACTCGCCATCACGTTTCTCATTTTCATTATTGCAAGACTAAAATGCTGATGTGTTTACAAGATGCATCTTTCAGGAGTAAGATTGGATTCCATTGAATCTGTATCAATGGTTGGAAATACATTTGTCCTTTTTGACATTGTGCTGCCTTCTGGGGGTTCACCTGGGGACTAGTTGCTCTCAGAGTCTGGTAGAGACTACCCTGAGAGTCTGGTAGAGTGGGTGTGCTCTGCATTTTGGATCTGGCTCTCATGCTGGAAGACTTTCCAGTGGCTCTCTGGAAATAAGAGTAACAGTCCTTCCTGCCATTGCTCATCTGGGTGGCTATGAAGCATGCAGCAGTCGGCTAATGCCCGTGGGTGATTGTTAAGTGAATATTATTACCTTGTAACTCTATTAGTTACTTTCTTTCATTGTTCTAACAGAATAGTGGGCAAAAACAACTTAAAGGAGAAGAGTTACTTTGGCTCATGGTTTGAGGGAAAACAATTTCTCATGGCAGGGAAGGTGGAGTGGGTTGATTCAGGTGTCTCTCATAAATTTATGTGCTCTGAATGTTTGATCTCTCTAATTAATGACAATTTGAGAATTGGAACCTTGTTGGAGTGTGTAGTTGGGGTCAGGCTCATGGGTGGTATTTGCATTATATTTATATTATATATATTATACATATATTATATTTGTATTATAAAGTGTTTGGCACACTTTCCTGCTGCTGGTGTCCACCTGATGTTGGCTAGTAGGTGATGGCCAGCCTCTGCTCAGGCCATGTGTTCCCTGCCGTCATGGAGCTTCCCTTCAAGTCTTTAAGACAAAATAAGCCCCTTTCCTCCCACAAGCTGCTTCTCATCCAATGTTTGTCCAGCAACATGAAGGTGAATACAGCAGAAGGTGTGGGGGAAGGTGACTTCATTGTGGTGGGAGGGTTGGGCTTGGACTCCTCAACTGGCCAGATCATGAAGCAGATAAAGGGGAATGCTGCCACTCATCTGTCTTTCCTGTTTATTTTATTTTATTCCATCTAGGGAATGGTACCTTCCACATTCAGCATGGGTCTCCCCTGTTCAGTGAGTCATCTTTGAAAACTCCTTTATGGACAAGCCCAAGAGAGTGTCTCTTGGGTGATTTTAAATCCATTCAACAACGAAGGCTAATTATCACAGAGTTAGCAAAAATGAATTGTGTGCTTGTACTGATGTAGATCCTGTCTTCAGTATCTACACAAATAGGTGTGAGCCCTGAGTATGTTAATTAGTTTAATTTTGAGAATCACTATACAGGATATCCTTAGGTCAAAGTAACATGTGTGCACACTAAATATATACAATTATTTATTTACAATCATACTTCAATGAAGCTAAGCAGAAATGGGTTTAATTAATCAATTAATGCTAATGATTCCTAAATCCTCCTCTAGACATAAACATGCTTCCAGTGGAAATTTTCATGTTGGGCACCTTGTGATCTACTCACAAACAGTAAATCATGATCTAGAACTTTTTTTTACTTACCTTATTCATTGTAGTATGTATATAAACATAGAACACTCCAAAATTATTTCAGTACTCTAAAAAAACACCTTTCCTATATTGATTTCTCACATCCCTTCACACAAAGCTATAATAACTATTCCCCTTGTTATCAAAGTGCACAGTTACTTTCACTGTTATCTTTGTGTGATTTGGGGGGGGGAGCTGGGGGATGGCTTGGTGGTTAAAGACACATGGTTGCAAAGGATGCCATCCCAGGTTTGATTCCCCAGTGCCCATGTAAAGTCAGAGGCACAATGCGGTACATGGGTCTGCAATTCCTTCACGGTGGCAAGATGCCCTAGTGTGCCCATTCTCTCTCTCCCCCTCTCTCTGTCACTTTCTCTCTATATAGCTCTTTTTTTTTACAAAAAATTAAATGTTTTTAAAAAGCTTCTATGTATCATTTTTACTACTAATAATAGCAGTCATCACTTAGTAGCTTTGTAACTGGCATGAATTACTTTATTCAAAGTAATCTATATATTTACAATAGATTTCCAGACTTCCAAGTCCTGATACCTCCCCATTATCCTTTGATAAATCTCAGGCATTTTTTAACCTGGAGACATTGTTTGATCAGAGGAAAAAACAGACCATGTTCTCTGTAGGGATGGGCCAAGGTGATCTTCTTTGGCTTGGCTGCTTACCCTTGACCTTGCTATTGTAGATTGAAAGTGAAATGTCACTCATAGGTTCATGTGTTCCTGCTGGTGGGAATGTTTTGTGTAGTTATGGAATATCTGGGGAATGGAGCCCACCTAGACAAAATGAATCATGTTTGGTGGGCCTCGAGGCTTATACTGGCTACATTTTCTATTCTGGTTCTGCTTCCTGGTCTGCAGAGATGTGAGCAAGCAGACCCACACTCCTGCCACCACAACTATGAACCATTCCCACTGATACAACATTTTTATATTACCTCAAACTCTGCACTTAAATAAACCTATCCTCCCTTAAGTGGCTTAGTGTTAGGTATTTCATTGTAGCAATGAGAAAAGTAAACAACCAACCAAGCTCTTACTCTGGCTTCTGAACAGTCAGTAGTTTCTTATCCCCTGGCTGAGCTCAGGCACTTGGGTGCATAATCAGCACTGGATTAGAGTAGCACCATCCTCTGACTGTGTCTCTTTCTTCCTGCCACTCTGTGCCCTGATACAGTGCATTCACAGTGCCCACGCCTGTCTCAATCTTCCACGGGATGTGTTACTCCAGGGCCTGTCTCTTGTGTTCACACTTTATTCTTCACGAGAGTGTCATAATTGCTTAAGAGAGGCTGTCACCTCAATTTGCAGATATGGAGGAAAGGGGTTTTATGCCCAATTGAGGCATCACAATAGAGAGAGCTGACTTCTAGTCTTTTCCTACCTTGCCATGCTTCCTCCAATTCCTGATTCTGCTTGTTTACCAGGTCCCTGATTTGGGTCTTTAGTGATTCCTGGGACTTCTGTGTCTCAGCATCATCCTCAAACTTCTGAAATCACAGTGACAAGACTGGACCTGGACACTGCCATCTAAGATGACATCCATCTCAGATACTGACATGAGAAATATGTAAAGGTTTCAAGCAAATTGTCTTCTAAATGTAACGAAACTAAAAAGAATGGAAACATCTTAAGTAATCAAGAAATAATCATTTCAGTGTCTGTGGTTGCTAGCAGCTGAAACTCATCGACTCTCTAAGGTCTTCTTCCAGTCAATTCTGTATAAACTGGGGCAAGTCAGTGAAGGTTATTAAAATGGATGTGATAGCATAAAGCAATGCTCACATTAGAAATGTTCCAGGCATCAACTTAAAAAAAAATCTCACAACCATATAAATTAAACAATTTGTATTATGACTTCTGTTTAATGATAAGACAGAAGAGACATACGAAGCTTTAAAAACCAGAGGCCATGTAACAAGGTGCTGATTTTAGGACTTCGATTCATAAGCAACGCTTTTGATTGCCATGCTATATTTTAATCTAATAACATGGTTCCTCTTTTTGTTTTTCATGGTTCCTGGCATTCAGTGTGACTCCCCTTCAGCCTGAGGCAGTTGATATTAGAACTGAGCCTATGTGATTACTCATTGTAATGGATTAGCATTATAGAATATTTCTTCCTTAAAGAAGAATGAGCCATTCACTCAAGTGAAATATTTACCTTGACTAACACAGATATTTGATACTATTACTTTAGAAGTCTTCTACAAAGATTAGCTTTTGTAATTTAAACTTAGAATAGTGAAATATTCTTCTCTCTCAAGCAATGGCTTGTTACTGGGAAAAAATCCAATTATAAAATCAAACGACCACCAAATTAAGCACCTTTCAAGCCCTTACAGTAAATGCTTTGCTTAGAATGGCTCAATCCTTTGACAAAGACTTTGAAATAAATAAATATTACAGCTTACCTTGATCTCAAGGGGAAAAACTAAGGTGCAGTAAAAGTAAGAAGCTTGTATGAATCCAGTATGTAGGAGTGGGAACCATACTACATCCAGTTCACAATATGGACAAAACTCCAAGGAGAGAAAAGTGTACATCTGTCTCTAACCCATGGCTATATAGTCAAGTGTAGCACCGAGTCTGCATCCTGAAGGACTCTGTCTTCCTTAGCTTCTCCTTGTTGCTTACTGCTAACTCTCCTATGCAACACTGTTTGTACCTCTGAAGGCATCTCCCTCCTAGCCGTGTGCAATTTTCATTTAGCTCATGCTAGCCTGGCTTCAGAGCTTCTGCATTCTTAGGGAAAAAAGTACCTTAAACTTAAGATCCAAATACCTTCTTGTGCCCTGAACCTTACAGAGCTGAGCCCGGTCACGGTGTCTGAATACGGTGACACAACCAGAAGCATGAGAACTGTGCAGCAAACAGCCACCCCTGATGAATTCTGCCAAAAGCACTTGCCTCCTTTGGAATATCATCAAAGCCTTAGGTGTCAACACACAGAGGCCCATGCCTTCACCATGCCAGGACTTTGCAAATCCAGCATGTGCAAGAGATAAGATTATTCAGGCCAAAATGAAAAGCTATTGCTTACTCTGAGGCAAAAATTTGTGAAACTCTAGCACACTTCAATTTACCTAAATCTCACTTTTGTTAAAAGTATTAGGTATCATTTTTCAACCAGTGTCTGTGCCCCCTCTAAAATCAGATCTTTTTATTTTTCCTCTTACAGGCATCTTGAAGAAGGCATCTACTGAGGTATGAATTGTATTGATATATATATATGCCTAACTGTAAGACTACCACCGTTCATCAGCCCCGGGATTCAACAAGTGCATGTTTAGCAGTGGTGTATCATATGCACTCAGCCTGCCCTGATCCGCCTGCCTATTCTTTTTTAAAAAATATTTTATTTATTCATTTTCAAGGAGAGAGAGAGAGAGAGAGAAAGAGAGAGAGAGAAAGAGAGAGAGAGAGAATGCACCAGGGTCACCACCTTGTGGGTCTGGCTTATGTGGGTCCTGGGGAAATGAACCCAGGGCCTTAGGCACTGGAGGCAAGTGCCTTAACCACTGAGCAATTTCTCCTGCCCCGCCTGCCTATTCTTGATTGGAAGACTTGGAGCAATGACACGCCTCTCTTCTTCCCAGGTGCAGTGACTGCTTCCCCAGCACTCACACGACAGCCTTTTAGACTGGTGAGACAAATGAGATTTCTGAGCTGCAAATGGAGCATGCTAAATCAAGCATGTCATTAATATTTCTTCAGAAGTTTTAATGCAAGGGACTTTTCAGCTAACTGGGTTTGGCATGTTAACATGATTTAACTACTTGCTAATAGTGAATACATATGAGAACACCAGAAATGCAATATTTCCTTAACAAAATATGTAATTCTGTCATCTAAAATGCACACAAGTACTAGAAAATGATAGTATTTAGGCATCCACCCTCTTACATTTTCAAGTTTTTTCCTTTGTGTATCATATTAGTCAATATGCTCTTATTGATTACATTATATCTTATTTTATTTGAATTGAAATTTATAAGGCATAAACCATTAAATATAAACATTTTCACATAAATATGTTTCTTTCATACAACGATACAATTTTCATATTCAAAGTAATCATTAATGGGAATGAGGGAAAATATTAAGTTAATTGAGCAAAAACAACAAAATAAAAACAAAAATTCACATAGATCTAAGATATAAAGAAGTTCATATGTAAAACATTTGCTACATTTTTAAAATCTCAAAATCCTGGTTTTTTTTAATACTGATTAAAAATAAGCTATTAGGTCTGGGTAGATGATTCAATACGTAAAGTACTTGCCATCCAAGCAGGAGGAGTTCAAATCACTAGCACTCACATAAAAGCAGGATGTGGTGTACATCTATAATGCCAGAACTGGGGAAGCTTAAATAGGAAAATACCTGTGGGTCTCTGGCTCCCCCGGTAGATTAGCCACATCATTGAGCTCCAGGTTCAGTGAGAGACCCTGTCTCAAAAAGTATAGTGGAGAGCAAAAGAGGAATACTCTCAATATTAACCTCTCAACTTCACATGCCCACACACAAATGTACCCTCACATTCATTCAAATACACATACATACTCACATGAACATATCGAGCACATACACATGCAAAATTTTTTAAAGCATTTAGAATTTCTGTATTCCACCGGGCGTGGTGGTGCACGCCTTTAATCCCAACACTTGGGAGACAGAAGTAGGAGGATTGCCATGAGTTCAAGGCCACCCTGAGACTACATAGTGAATTCCAGGTCAGCCTGGGCTAGAGAGAGACCCTACCTGGAAAAACCAAATTAAATAAATAAATAAATAAATAAATAAATAAATAAATAAATAAATAAATGGAATTCCGTATTTCCATTCAGTTTAAGGCAACACATAATAATTTCCAAGCACATGCAATAATTTATTTGTTCAAGTTTGATTATAAATAATCTTAGATCTACTTCATGGGTGTAATTTGTATCTTGCCACGTGGGTCTCTAAAAATACCTAAATAGTAAAAGTGGCTATTGGAGCAAGTTTAAATTCGACATTAAATGTGACTTTCATGCTAACGCTTAAGGATCACTTCAAGTCTCATTTTCTGGCAGCTGTTGCTCTGTCCCCGTGTGCTGAGTATTACCTGCCTATTCTCAGGACCACCTTGGGAAGAGCTATCATCTGGACCTCCATTAGGAATCAGTGTGAGGATTAATGAAGAGTCCCAGGAGACCTGCAGCAAATTAAATGGTGATCCCAGGACTACATTTAGCTTTCACTAACTCCAAAACCTAAGATGGCGAATAAATCTCAACTGAGCCCTGAGTATAAATGGGTTTCACTGGTGTTGGTGGTCCAGTCCCAATGGCCTCTGGGACCTGGAATGGTGGTCTGATTATTTCCTGGATCACAGAAGGCTGGCTCAAAGAAGGTGATGCATCAGCCTTCTTCCTTGGTCATTCTTCAATCTAATTCCATTGAAGTCCTAAGAACCATGTGTCACTTGTCACAGGAATCAATCACACACTTTTTGAAAAGATACAGTGGCCACTTTCTTCCTCCCACCTCCCTTCAGCTGTAAGAGACACACAAATCAGAATAGGACAGTAAGCATGGGAGGTCATGACCACAGGTACGGTGGAGAACTCAAACACATCATGCGCTTTGATAAGCACTAAATGTCACTGTGTCTAGAACTCTGCTCCCTCTGTTTAAGGAGATGAACAAGTTGAATTCATTTCCCAGGAAAGGGAGCTGTTGAGAGTAGATGCTGAAAGAAGGACACTTAGGGGAGAGATGTGAGGAGTGACAGGTGTGAGTTAGACACAGGGTCTGCTAAGTGTCTGTGTGCTTTACTGGGGAATTGAAACTTTATACTGTCAGAAGCGAGAGTCAACCAAGTTCTTAGGTCAAAGAGGTTTACGAGTTTAATAAAAATGCTGGTTGAATGATAAAATATTAGTGTCTTGGGGATGTGCTTGGCTGGTGATTGATAAGATTAAGGCAAAAGGGAAGAACTACTATGGGGATGAAGTAACAAGAGAGTATTTGTGAGTAATTTCTGAGGAAGTTACAAGTGACTAAATTGGACTGATTTGGGAAGGAGGATAGTGAGAGAAGAACCAGGCAGAAATCAAGGCTGGTATTTCTTTGAGTCAATAGTTGATGGAGCCATTAATTGGTTGACAAAGGAATTATTTTGAACTGGTAGTTCAGAACTACCATTTGGAATTAGGAGTTAGAGATGTTTTTGAATATCCAAAGGTAGTGCTTTGGAAAATAAATGGTTCAGAGAGGAAGAGGCTGGCAATTGAGACTTGCAGTTATGGGCAGCAGTTGGAAGGACTGCCCATCCTGATTAGGTAGTGTTGAGCAGTATACACTGGGCTGTCCTGACAGGGTGAGGCACTTCACTCATATGTCTACCATACACTGAGATCAACTCACAAGGAGACAGGCAGAGGACATCAAGGAAATGGAGAGATTCTGGATAAGATTCTCAGCAGTAGAGGAAAGACAAATATTGTGTTAAAAGCATGGTTGTTGGTTGTGAGGACTGTAGCTAATAGAGTAGGAAGATTTGGATATTGAGAAATGGTATGAGAAGAGTCTGCTGCATGACCTTTCCTGGAGAGACATAAAGAAACCTCTATGTAACCCAAGTAGGAAGGGCACTGGACATTATTGGAAAGATTCTGTAATGTCCAGGTCAGCAAATAAATGAGCTTATTGGGACTACTTCCAGGAGCATGGGTAACCTCTCAGGCAGATGTGCCACCAAAAAGTCCCCTGGATAGCTATCGAAAGCTACAGCAGTAAAGAATCCCAACCCCCAGCCAACCTTCCATCTTGCCTATAACCCAAGACCCCCAAGGCCACTACAGCTGGAGCAAGAGGACATGGTAACTAGAATCTCAGGCATACCCTTGCTTCTGTGAAGGAATGTTTATAGTGGCCTTGCTATTACTCTAATTGACCTGCTCATTGCATTGCTGAGACCCCTGGTCCAGTCTTCCTAAGGTCTCCACGGTCACTGTGCTTCTTGGTGGTCATGGTCATGTCTAACCTGGAGGAAACAGCTCCATGATATGAGTAACGCCACTGACCAGCAAGGGCATGATCAGAAGTCCAAGAAAAACTTACTCAGGCATAGAGCTATAGCATTCTTCGTGATGAGGATGAGAAACATGCGTATTATCCACTATTTTCCTGTTGTACATTTTAAAATGAATGCTGATAGCACACACTTTCTTGGGTTTGGGAAGTTGAAGTGCTTTCTATTAATTTCTTCATTACTAAGAACAGCCTATAGATAGAGATGAGAAAATGTTGTAATCTGTAAGAATATTATATTCTATGAGCCCATGTCCACCAAAAGACCCCTTTCTAACCATTGGCTGGGTAATTCCTTTTTCCACTGCTTGCCTAACAAAAAGTCTGCTTTTTTCCCTGAGGCAGCTCATATTTTGGAATGAGTAGCTGTGTTTCAGTCAATTTTCTGCAAGGGGATGTATCTTCATCTTCCTGAATAGCGCTGACTCTCTATGACCATCTTTCAGGCTTGATCAATTTCAAGAACATCTGCCACCTCTAATTGCAGGAAATTTCTTCCCAAACTTCAGACCCAATAGGAAGTGTCATTGTTCACAAGGTGTGTATGAGTGTAGTGTTAAAATGTAAACTGAGGGACACAGCAAGAAAAGATAGTCAACTACCTAGGAAGAGAGGATCCACCTCTATCACATCTGCCCGGGCCCAAGAGATATTACAGAGGAAGTATCAATTTCAACATGAGTGCTGCTCTCACTGCTAGCCTGATATCCAGCTCCAGTGAGGTGGTGATAGATATTGAGGACACACAAAACTAATAAAAGCAGAAATCCAGAGTTGTAGAAAGTTCAACACTAAAGCAGACTTAGAGCATATCCACCAAGCCTCAAGAAGAAGAGGGTGAAGAAAGATTATAAGAGCCACAAGGTGGGATGGAGTATCCTGAGGCACCCCCTTCCCACCAAAGTCACTGACTGATGCATTTATGACCTGACAGTGAATACCAACAAGCCCACTGAGTAGGACCCCCCAATGAAATGGGGATGGTGGCAAGAGGATGTAAAAGGGCTACAGAGTTTCAGGTAAGCCTGGTCTAGAGTGAGACCCTGCCTCAAACAAACCAAAAGAATATAAACTGAGGCACAGCTCCAAAAGGTTCTAATACTCAAACTGCCATCAGCTGGGGATCAAGCATTCAGAACACATTTGGTTTTTTTTTGTTTTTTTTTTTTTTTGAAAAATATTTTATTTATCCATTTTCAAGCAGAGAGGCAGAGAGAGAGAGAGAGAGAGAGAGAGAGAGAGAGAGAGAGAGAGAGAGAGAGAACCAGAACCATCACCTTGTGGGTCTGGCTTATGTGGGTCCTGGGGAATTGAACCCAGGGCCTTAGGCACTGGAGGCAAGTGCCTTACCCACTGAGCCATCTCTCCAGCCCCAGAACACATTTGTTTATGGGGGACACCTGGATCAAACCATGACAGTCTACCCCTGGCCCACACAAACTAATAATCAGGTACAATGTAAAGTACAATAAATTCAGTTCAACTCCACAAGTACCCAAAGTTTTTCTTTCAACTGAGACATAATACCAAAAGGCAAATCCATAATGCCACAGAAAATTCACACTGAAAAAGATAGCACTGGACATGTCAAAACCAGATTAAACCAATACAAGGTTTAAAACAAGCAGGGCAGCATCAAACTCTATCTCCAAGTCTGATTATTCTAACCAGTAACAAGTCTCCTGGAGTTCTGTTTCCACCTCACCAGACAGGCTTCTCACAGTGCAGGAAAACTTCATCTGGTGCTGGCAGCTCTCCTTGGCAGCCATCCCACAGTCCTGGCATCTCACTGGGTCTTCACTGCAATACTATTCATCCACATGTCTCCATCGGGCCTCCACACAGGCAATCTAACACACCTGTTTCACACTAATCATGGTCAAAAACTATGTTGCAAATCTGATGACCTTCTCTTCCTGCATTTATTATACTCCATAGTACCAGATAGGCTACCAACTTGTTCATTCAGGGGTGGGAGTTGTAGAGTAGGAAACCTTCTTCAGGCCCCTTACTTCAAAGAGTCCGCATTCTTCCTGCTGTACCAATGCATATCACCTGGCCCAATCTCAATGGTTGTAATCTCTCAAACATTTGCAGATGAACAGGCAGCACTTTCAGCCCAAAGAGTTTTTCTTTCTGTGCCATCTCCACCTGCTCACACCAGTCCATTTCCATGCAAAGCAACCCTGCACAAGTTCTCAGGACATAGGCAGGCAGAAGCAGCAAGCCTCTCACAAAAACCACTTCTGGCACAGTCCCAAAAAGTTCTTTCTCACCCTCCTAAGCTAAACCTCACAGGCCATAGTCCTTATTGCATTCAGGTCTTTCCAGCTCTGACCAGAATGATCCATCAAGCTGTACTTACAACACTGCAAGACATCTCTTAGGCTGATGTTTCAAAACCATCCACATTCCTTCTGCAAATCAATTGCAAAAGTCCAAAAGACACAGAATCAGGATACTAGTAGCTACGACAGATCCCACTCTCTGGTACCAAAACTGCTGTAGTTAACATTCTCATTGCTGTGACAAAGAACCCAACCAAAGCTGCTTGTGGAGGAATGTTTTTTTTTCTTTTTTAGCTTTCAGATTCAAGGGGAAGTTCCATGATGACAGAGAAAATGATGGCATGAGCAGAGGGTGGACATCACCTCCACCACAGCACTGAAAACAGCAGCAGGAAGGTGTGCCAAACACTGGCAAGGGGAAGATAGATGGCTTATAACACCCATAAGCCCACCCCCAAGAACACAGATCCAACAGCTGGGGATCGAGCATTCGGGGAACACCTGGATCAAATGATCACACATTCCCTTGTATTTATATGCTCCTTTATACCCATTGAGGTAGAGTATGCAAAAGCCTTTCACAACAGTCTGATTCACTAGACTTTCAGTATGATTTTTTTTTCTATTCTTCCATTCTTAACTTGATCATTGAAGATGTACCTCTTAGAAATTTCTTAGAATTTGTTTTAGCTAAATATTTAAAAAGTAAATCAAGAGAGAAATTAATTTGGTACATTTCATGGCTTATTTTGATTCAATTTTAATTTTTAAATAATTGTCTAGGAGACAGCCAAGTAAGCAATCAGCTTTAATCTGAGTTACTTCTTGGCAGATTTCTTAGTTACTTTATTGTTGTTGGGACAAAATGCCCAGCTAGAAGCACCTTAAGGGGGTTTATTTTTAGCTTGCTCTTCTACAAGGTAGAGTCAATCTTGATGGGGAAAGCATAGCAGGAGTAGGAAGGTGGAGTCATATGATTCTATCACAGGGAGGAATTAGAAAGAAAAGGAACAGGTTGTGGGGCCAGGTTATAATCTCAAGGCGGTCCCCATTCATGCTTCCTCTATCAAGGCTCAATTTCCTAAAGGTTTCACATTCTTCCATTACAGGGCTACCAGCTGGGGATTCAGTATTCAAATTTACATTCAAACAACCCCAGCAGCTTTTTGATTAGAGGAATGTACAATTGTATTCTTATCTCTGGCTGTTTCTGCTCTGTTTTTGAGGAAAGAGTTTTATGTTTTAGTTGACTGTCTTTAACATGCATTGTCATTTTAAGAATATTTACATGGACAAAGTTTAGGTCTGTTCAATTCCACTGGTCCTCTGGAACACTCCATTATATTTTCCAAGCACTTCTGAAGTAAGCACAGATCATTCAGTAGCAGCCCCAGGAATGTGCTCAGAAATACATAAATGGTTGCATCCCAAACCCTATTTTAAGTGTTAATCCCAAGCACATTTATGAGAAAGATGCATGATTGTATTATGGAGATGCAGACAAGGTTTGACTTTTTGTATTTTGTATTCTCTGGACAAAAATCCCTCCTGATTCTGTGTTAATAGCAAGGACATCATCAAGAAAAATGTCATTAATCATGGGTTCAAACTGCCCTCCTGGTGTTTGCCTAATTCTGCCCTACAGAGTACCTGCAACCCTTGCCAAAAGCAGCACAAACATCTTGTGGAATACTAGATCATTTTTAAAGCTGTTAAGTGGAGCTGACTGACTTACAAAACAATCTGGATCGTGGCTAATTAACTCACCCAGCTGGTCAGCCTAAGCCAGGGAAGAAAACCCAGAAGAGAACTTGGGCTGCTGGTTGATATTAATGGTTGGTATGGTAGCTGGGTAAATGTGTTCTGGAGAGTTCCTTATGTCCTCAGTCTGACTGACTGCACAGAGATTCAAGCCTGAAGACCTGAAAGCATCAGGATGCAGAAAAACATTGCCTTCAGGCCATCAAGAATGCACAGGATGAGGAGCTGAGTGTGGCTGTTGGGGTAGTCCAAGGTTGGATTCCTATTCTTCAATGTAATTAAACTCAGTTGCCTTCAACTGATCATCCATTATGTACTTGAACGCATTGGAAATTTAAAAGTCAGCTTCTTTTCCTGAAGAATTCACAGAATTATGTAAAGGTCAGCATGAGAACACACAAACATTGTGTCTACCTTTTGTGTCATCAAAGACCTAAAGGGTAAGGCATGATGGTGACTGTCAATTAAGAGGAGACTTGGCACAAGCTGAGCTGGCCTTGCATGATGAGAAGAAAGTACCAGGTTGATGATGAGGCTATGAACATTTCAAACAGAGGGGACATCCTGTGCATTTCCTTTTCCAAATGTATGTACATTGCATAATCAAGAAGGCTGGCCACGAGGCCAGAGAGATGACTTAGCAGTTAAGGTGCTTGTCTGTAAAGCCTAATGACAAGGCTTTGATTCCCCAGTACCCAAGTAAAGCCAGATGCACAATGTGGTGCATGCATCTGGAGTTCATTTGTAGCAGCAAGAGGTCCTGGTGTATGTATCCATTCTCTCTCTCTCTCTCTCTCAATCTCTCTCTCTCCTTACAAATAAATAAATAATTATTTTAAAAGGCTGTCCATCTAATGTCATTTTGTACACAGTAAATTCCAAGATAAGAATAAATGGATAAAAGAAATATGTGATATCTATTTAATGAGCCCTTTCAAGATTTGGCATATATGACAGGATTTAGATTCACTGGATAAAAAGGCGAGCAATGTCTGAGCACCAGCATTCTTCGCCCTCTGCTTCCTCAGAGTGGACTGAATGTACCAGCTGCCATGAGCTTCTGCCTCCATGACTATCCCCTTGAACTGTAAGCTGAAGTAAACCCTTCCTTCCTCTGGTTGCTTCTTGTTGGGTATTTGGTCAACAAGAAAGCAACTGATGCTGGGTCCAAGATCACCCTGCATGTGCATGTGGTAATCTTACAGAATCCACTTCCCTCTCATTACTGCTGACTGCTCCTTGTGCCCACCATGGCAGACAAGTAGCAGCATCTTCTATGTGTCTCTCATGAGGACCCTAACCCAAAAGAGGAGCTGTTCACTGCAATCTATGACGTCACAAAATCCCCAAATATCAGTATACTTGGGGAGATCAAGGTTTCAACATGTGAATTATGGACATATAGAAATATTTGGTTCATAACAAATACTCTACAAGGCACATAGCAACGAGTCATGTGCCAGTTCTTGTGAATGGATACATGTGTGGGTATTAAACTGTATTAAACTTTTCCATCTCGATGCCCTTTAGCTGATGGTTATCACATATTGGCAAAGAAGTTTTAGCAAATAGATGCATATGTATTGTGTATGTGTATGTGTGTGAGTGTGTGTGTGTGTGGTGTGCCTGTGAATGACAAATGGTTGCCCATGTATTGGATGTCATTGTCCTGATGAGGAGTGCTGAGCAGAAGTAAACTGCCCCCAAAGCATGAGAGTTAAGAGAGAGGGACTCTAAACCTACAGCACCTCAGAACAGGAGAACTTGGTGAGCCTCTCAGGTTTGGAGAGATTTACATAAATCCTAGATTCTTCTCTTCAGTTGATCTTGGGCATTGCTTTCTTATGGAGACACAGGTTTCCAGTATCTGCAGACAGAAGTAGGTTTGCGTAAGTTATTTGGGGGAAGATGAGTAAAAGTGCAGCACTGTTGGCCTGGACATTAACTCAAAGCCTGAACTAAGCAGGCAATGTCTCCATTCTGCCAGTCATGGCTACTCACTTTAAGATTAATGAAATCCATATTTGAAAGATCTCTAAGATTTCTCCCTTAGATAAGTTCTAGTCTTGTTTTTCAAGTTCATAATGAGTAAATGTCCACTTTTGTTTTGTAGATATTAGGAAGCATGTTCTATTCCATGTTAAGCTGGTTTACCTTGATGAAATACATTCTGTAGTAGTTCTTTTTATAGGAAAAAAATTTCAATTTAATTTTGAAGATATTTTGTAGATTCACGTGTGGCTGTAAGAAATATTACACTGGGTTTTCTTCTACCTTTTGTCCAATTTTCTCTAATGACAACATCTTCCAGTACCATAACTGAGGTGCTGTCACTGGCAGAATGGAGAAGTACAGAATCCCATCCCCCACAGGGACCCCCTTTCCTATCCTTTCATGGTCACCCCTATATCCTTCCTACGCCCACCCCTCCTCTGATTCCTAAAAGATCTTCCTTCCTGTACTCTTGACTCTTACATTGAGGTTATGTGAACATTTTCATTGTTCAGTACAATTCTCTGAGTGGCTTTATTCACTCAGCTCAGTACAGTTCCTAAGGGAAGCATGGAGTTCTACCACACATCCTTTATTATTGCAGAAGAGCAATTCGTTTTACAACTATACCACAACTGTTTAAGACTATCTAGGATGTCTCATTTTGTGGGTGGGTATTATGAATAAAACTGTTATGAACACTTAAGCACAGGTACTTGTGTGAACATGCATTTTCAATTTTCTGGGATGAATACATAAGTGTGCTATTACTGGACCAACATATTATAGGTGGACGGGTGAGCAGGGAGATGCAATGTGAAGCCGAAATGAGGAAAACAGCAATTCTGAGCCACCGTAGAAGGCAAGTCAGTCATAATGATTCCTCAGAGTCCCTGCCTGCCCTTTGCAGTCATCCTACCTGGTTGTTATTTTCTCTCAAAGTGATCACTGGAAACACTCATTAAGGTGTTTTATTGATGAAGGAAATCTACTCTGGTGATTAAGCGACTTAGGTCATGCAGCTCGGGAATAACAGAGGCATGTTTGATTTTGGTTCTGCAAGGCCAGGCTCTCTCACTTATTCAACGTGCTCTGCTGGGTAGATATGCCCCACTGACTTGTGAGTGAAGGGCCTGGGCCACATAGCGGTAACACAGTCTTGAGCTCTCCAAGAGGACTTGGGCTCTGCTCCCTGGGGACAGATGCTAAACTGCTCTTAATCTGAAGTTCATAGTTGCCTTCAACCACAGAGTCCTTATAATAGGCAATGGTTCGTCTTCCATGGATTTATGCATTGATTTATTTTCTCTCTTTCTTTGCATGGATATGTGTGTGGTGTGTGTATATGTGTGTATGTGAATATGGCTGTGGAAGTCAGACATTGATGTCAGATGTCTTACTTGGTCACTCTCCACCTTGTTCTTTGTGACAGGGTGTCTAGCTGAGCCTAGATCTCACTGATTCAGCTGTAGTAGTTACCAGTGAGCCGAGAGGTCCTCTTGTCACTGCTCCTCCAGCTCTAGGACTATAAACATGCACCACCAATGCCCAACAGATTTTCTGGATTTCAGAGACTGAACTCAGGTCTTCATGCTTGTACAGCAAATGATTTACCCACTTAGTCAACTTCTTTGCTCCATTTAATGATTTTTATGGAAAAGAAACCATTTCCAGTTCAGAAGTTTGTTAGGCTTACCCTGAAGATTTTGTTATACATACCTTTGCAGAGTCTGTGATATATAGTGAGATCATAGTTGATGTACGGGCCCACCATTGTCTATTTAACCCCCTCCTCCCAGATAGAGCTTCTTTAAACCAGTTTTCCATCTTTGCAAGGAAGATAAGGGGCTCCTTCATGAGGAGGTGTTTCCTCCACTCAGTTCTGAGCAGCTCTGACTGAGAACACCAGTTGCTCACATTGATGAGAATACTGGGTTTGCTCTTGTCCAGGCTCTGCCCTGCCATTGAAAAGGAAGAATGCACCAACACACAGAATGAGCTCAGTTGTTGCTCCTGTCATTTTAGACAATAATGTCTCTGTAGAGATTAAAAAAGAAGCTAATAAACAAGTTTACATTTATTCACAAAGAATTCTTCACTGGCCCAATCATGTTTCATGAAAAAAAGCACCAGACTCTGAAATCTTCCCAGGTGTCTCTGTGGGTCTGCAATACACTAAAAGTGAGCTAACTATTGGGGCCAAAGGTGTCACAGTAGCTACCAGAGGACACAGGGGAAGTTTTTAACACAGATCACCTATTCCAAAGATATCCTGGAGCACCAGGCATTCAAAGCAAAGCAGAAATAGCGTTTCATGCACTCCCAGCACAGGTAACATCCATCTGAGAATTTCTCCTACTGAAGACCTTGTCACACAGTTTGAAGCTGCCATCCACGATTCTCAAAAATTGCAACATTCAGCACATTAGAGGAAGTCCTTGTAGCAGGTAATCCACATTTGAAAATGATTGTGGAAAACCAAAGTTATCTTCAGAAAGGGATACCGCATCTGAGAAAAGAAGCTAGGAGAGATAAAATTGCACTCTGATTGCTAACTCAGCTAAACACACGTGGCACTCACCTCCCTGGTTTGTGCCATTCTTCCCTTAATGCCCAACAATGATGTGTGGAGGTGTGTGATTGGGTAGAGCTTTCTCCAATGATAGCCAATGGCGATGTATCCAGAATTGCTCTACGAGAAAATTGCTATCTATGGTGTTCTACACGTGGCAGTGTGTGATTGTATTAGCTGCCTTTTGCATTGCTCTGACCAAATACCTGAAAAGAAGCAGTTTAAAGAAGGAAAGGTTTATTTTCACTTATGGTTCCAGGTGATACATTCAATCATGGTGGGAAGGCCTAGCAGAAAGAGTACTTGTGTACTCCATATGGTAGAAGGAAATTTGCTTGTTGATTTATTAATAGCTCACTACATAAATACTGTTATTGACTTGCTTGCATCCAACCCAGATGCCTCTTGAGGAACATAGGGTTGGCATCAGGCAGATATTAACTAGACTCACTGTTCCAAAAATTGCCTTATCTCAGACATGAAGAAAATGAAGGAAGCGGACAGAAGATGATAATGAGAGAGACACAGCAATCACAAATGTCAGAAATGTGACTGCCACCAGAAGGAGGACATGATTGTTCTCCTGAATGATGGCCCTTTCCATATCCCTAGGAAACATGCTAACTAGGGGGATACACACACACACACACACACACACACACACACAATTTGCCTAGGGTGTGAACCTGCGGCCTTTTCAGACTGCTAGCTTTACAGATTAAACACAAATGAAAGGTTCAGATTTTGTCTCTGCTCATTGGTGTTTGTGATGCCAGGCAGTATGAGCTCAGGTGTCTTAATTGTATTTGGTCAGTTAACAACCAGTACAGGTTTTTCTCAGCTGCTTGGCTAGCTCACTGGTTTCTTACCACAAAATGTGGTTCCGGTTAGAGCTCCAGGAGAGAATGATCTCTATCAGCTTCCATATCTGTGAGAGTGAGTGAAATTCTGTTCACATTCTTATCATGCAGACCATGGTTATGCCCTACTATTGCCCTTGAATCTAAAATGAAAGCTAGACTGCTAAATGCACTGAAAGCTAAGAAGCAGACGTAAGAGCACAGTGGCCTGGGGAGAAATCAGGAGTTCTGGTAATTTTCTTCTAAAAACACACTTCAGTATCTTTTCAAACAGAGCTGAGGAAAAAAGACCAAGTGCCTTCTTTGCCAGCCTTTCATTGCCCTGTGGCATGCACACAAGGAAAGCAGCAGGAAGTGTGGTCACAGGCTGCTGAGTTAATGGTGGGGATATTACACCTGTTTGCATTTAAAACTATGTTCTTGTGAAAAGCAGGAGTATGGTTAATGAGCCATAAATTTAGGAATCAACCAGCACCCAATTTTCAAGCTAGAGCAATGCTTCCACCTGCCTTTGGTAGGTTTGGAAAATGTGTCAGTAATTATGTTGCTGTTGTAATTGTGGAAGCTTTAAATGCCCAGGTTGTTTGCAAAGGCCTTTATTTATTACCCCTGATTGCATTCTGAGCATCAGAGTCTCACATGCATCATTGAGGAGAGGAGAACGGTCACTGCATGGGGGACATGATGATTCAGCTCCTGTGCCCCAGCAGGCTGAGCTAGGTGTCTCTTCCTCTCTAAGTACTCAACTTTACATGTCTCAAACTTAGAGAGAAGTGTAAAAGTCATCAGAGATAATCATTCCCTTTATGGCTGATTTATCTTGACTTCATATGAATAGAATTCATTTGTATTTTAGCTTAAATCATGAGCTGCTAGTTTTCAAAAGCTCTGTGTACAGTTAGCAGATAGAGACAGGCATTGGGAAAGAGACTGTCTCTCAGTCCTGCCTAAAGGTTGATGGACTGTCCAAGAATACAATTAAATATCATATTATAATAAGTCAGCTCTTTTACAGGTCACTTCAAGTGTGAAGGTCTTAAGTCTGCACTACTTATGACAGATCAGAATCTTCTCTAAACTCAACTCATCTTAGAGCAATAGTGTCATAGTCTGGGATGACACCCAGGTCTCAGTATGTGCAGCGTGCCACACTGAACATCACTGTCTTGGGCAGCACATTTGGACTCCTATCTGTATTTGAATCAGAACCTGCACCATAATTAGCACACTAGGATTCAAAGTTGTAGAAATGGTTACTAGCCTTCTGATCTGAAGCCATTTCATCAAAGTGGCATTTCAAGCAAATGGGTTTAGGATAAAAGATGTACTCTCTCTCTTGCAAATAAATAATTTTATTGTAAAAAGAGGGCTGAGGAGATTGCTCAGCAGTTAGGGCATTTGCTTGCAAAGCCTGATGATCTGTGTTTTATTCCCCAGTGCCCACATAAAGCTAGATGCACAAAGTGGCACATGTATCTGAAGTCATTAGTAGCTGCAAGAAACCTTGATGAGCCCTCTCTCTCTCTCTCTCTCTCTCTCTCTCTCTCTCTCTCTCTCTCTCTCTCCTTCCCTTCTTCCCTCCCTTGCAAATGAATACTTTTTTTTAAAAGCAGGTCTTACTGTTCTAATACCTGGTGGGATATACTTCAAATCAGCATTAGTTAAGAGATAAAGAAAGTCACTTTATACCAGTTAAGGGAACAGCCCACCTATATTATATTCCTAGTGAAGTTTTGTTTCTACACAATATCAACTGCTAAAAATGTTAGGGAAGTTTACAATGAGTGGAGCAGATGACAAGATTTGGGCATCAATGTCTCTCAAGGTGGATGGGCCTTATTGGCATGATGTGATAAGAGACACTTGTTTTATGTTTCCTGTACTCATTTATGTATCCATCTATCCATCAACCTCACCTAGCTATATTTTAGCTATAATCCATGTACCTACCTACTTATCTTCTATCACTGATGCACCTCCCTGGATTCTACCATCTATGCAACATCTAGTAATGTATCTATTATCTTCCTTTCATTTATCAATCTAAACACATGCAAGTATATGCATATTGAATTTATAAGAATGTAGACTTATTTACCTAATTAGTATGAAATAGGATAAAGAAATACCTTAAATATTACAATATGTAATAAGCAGTTTCCAAATTTTGGACAAAAATGCTAATATATTCAAGAAAGAAAAAGCCTAAATGTGTGTGTTGGCAAATGAAGATCCTGGTACAAATTAAAGAAGACTTAAGTTCTTAATGAAGCAATTCATAGTATGAGAACCTGCTTTTATTTTCACTTGAGCAGGTCTACTGGGAAGACCTTTGGTGAAATTTGGGACAGTGGATGGCATAATGAAAATCAGAAGATGTAGAAAGGCTCTGGATAGGCTTCAAATGGATATATGTACTTGGTTGGGGTGTATACTAATGTATTTACAGGTTTTTAAAGATTATTTTAAGATAATCCAGACACAACATAAAAATAGCAAATCAGAAGGGAATAAAATAATAAAAAGACAAGACTAGCAGATGTTGAAGTTGGAAAAAAAAGAAACTGGCTTTAGGAAGTATAAACATATCCATAAACAAAGTTTTTGAAAATGTGAAAAGTTATCTGAATATATAATGTCAGCAAGATGTTGACTGTACAAAATTTTATTGGACCAAAGTGAGCACCAGGAGCACCTATAAAATATCCCAGCACCTGGGATTACAAGGCAGGGTCAGAGACAGAGATTTGTCAGCAACTGAACAGATCCTAGTGTAGGGAAGAAGGGTCATTGGGGTTTGGGGACAGTCTAGGAACAGATGGGAGCCATCAAACCCTGAATCAGGATTCCAGCCTGACATGCCTTAGATGCAAAGGTTGGGTGACCCTCTGAGTTCCAGGCATGGTTTGGGCAACGAAGCAGGCAGCACCTCCCTCTCATCACAGCCAGGATGACCAATGGGGAGAACAGAAAATCATGTGTACATGCTTGTTCTCCATCACTGTCTCTTTCTGTTAGTCATGCACAGCACTCCCACATGAAACCCTGGGCCCAGGAAAATGGTCATAGCTATGAGCAAACATAGAATTCAATTCAATTTATTATTTTTATGTGTTGTGATGAAATATGCTGAATTCACTTCTGAATACTCTTTAATGAGTTATAATCATGGAACTGGAAGTTGCCAGATTATATTTTCTCTCTCTCACTAAATCCCACGCATAAAACCGTGTCATGTAATTGGCAGATTTTGAGATTAAGAAATGACTTTACTAGGAATTGATTTTCACCATTGTGTCCTAAAACAAAGTTTATTAAGTATTTGATACATTCATTTGAAAAAGACATCAGGGGCGGGAGGTGGCTCAGCTAAGAGTAACTTGTGCAAACATGAGGTATTGTGTTTGATGCCCAATTGCAGGTAAAAAGTTGGGCATTGGCCATTCATGCTTGTAACCCCAGCACTGTGAAGGGTAGAGAAAATAAGATTGCCAGAGCTCCCTCATCATCCTGTTAACCAAAAACAGGTAGCTCCAGGTTCAAAGAGAAACTATCTCAGGGAAATACGCTGGAAAAGCGATAGAAGAAGGCGTCCAATGGTGTCTCTGGCACCTACATGTGTGTGCACATCTGCAAAAACATGCATACACTACACACAAAATAGAATTAATTTATGAAATTACCAATTGTGTTTTTACATTAAACTCTATCCTTTTACAAAGGGCTATAGGGAACACATTGGGAGAACACATAAAGAGGAAATTAAATCCCTCCATCTTTTAATTTGAATACATTTTGCACTAAGCATGCTATAGTTTTTTTTTTTTCTTATCCGTGAATTGGTGTAGGTATGTGATCTATAAAGCTCAAGGCTTGGGTTCTTCAGGGACACCTGGTGGGTCCTGATATCCCTGTGAGAACAGTGGAAGCAGCTCTCCTTACTCTCCCAACTGTCTCTGTGGCTTCCATGCACCTCTTAATCCAGCCTTTCCTATTCTTTTCATGTTTCACAGAATGAGTGTAATGAATAAGGAAGGGGCCATTGAGAAAAATACACTAGACAGAACCAGTTTATCTTGTTCCTAAATGAAAAAGAAACAGTGAAACAAAATTACTGGCGACACTGCAGAGCCTTCTGAGGGATTTCTGATGGACATAGGGCAGTGCAGCAGAATGGCCAGCAATCACCAAAGGACCTGATGACTGCAGTCTGGGGCTGGGGAGATGAATCAGTAGGTAATGCTTGCTGTGAAAGTGTAAGTCCCTGAGTTTGGATCCCCAGCACCCAGCACCCATGTAAATGCCCAGTATGGTAGCATGTATCTGTATTCCTGGGACTGGGAAGGTGGCTACAGGAGAATCCCCTTAACTTTCTGACTAGTTTGTCTAGCTGGATACATGAAGTTCACTCAGTAAGACTTGAACTAAACATTTCATCCCGTCTTTGGATAATTAGAATAATTAGAAAGTTTTTTCCTATACTGAGATCTTCTTGGTTCCAATTTTCATATATTGGTATTTGTTTTACTTTGTGGAACTGAACAGAAATACTGTATGTTTTCCTCACAGATTTGAAGACAGAGAAGGAAGATTTACTTTTAAAGTCTTCTATGTTCTGCCATTTTTCTCCTTCAGAGGACTTGTTTCCTTTTCTATCATCTTAAACATGTTCACCATAATTGGCTCTCCTTTGTCACAAGATTGTATGTAGTTTTCTTAAGAAAAATGTATATAGCAGGCCTCAGTCAGTTCCATTTCACATAGCTTGGATCTTGGTCACCTGGCTTTGAAATGATGCTCTTCCCCTGTGCAGAGCTTATGTCAGGAGCGATGGATATGACAGAATAAAGGATTTCTACTGCCCAGGTATTCCCATGGTATATGAGGTTTGGTAGAATACACACTACATCACCCAATCAACTTGGAACATGTTTCTCTCCAAGCATTTTCTATATCCTCTAGGACCAAGGGTCTCTAAAAACGCATCACAATAAGATCTTTGTACAAGTGGTTCTAATATGTCATTGATACAAAAATTTGAATGATTTTTGTAGCTTGTATCTCTGGAAGTCTAAGGCAAAGTTTCTTAGGTAATAAAATTATATAAGTGTGAAATAATCAATGAATTATTTAAGCAGGGCACAGGTGAGTGCAGGCTAATATGACCTGACCATACAGCTGGAATTCCCTAACTTGTTTTATAGGAAACATCAATAACAATTCTATAGAAAAATGTGCTCAGTGGTCAAAATATCTCTAAAAACACTGAGTTCAAAGAAAACATCAGACAATTTATAGACACACACACAGGCACACACACATATATGCATATATATGCATATGTATATGGTACAATATCACATGCTAGGTTGTATTTTTCTCCCTATGTTAAAATTCCACATCTCTATTATATAAGAAAATAAAATAATAGAAATATTTTTGCATAGCTGATATTAAAATTTAGTTAATATTTTATGCTTTGATTTTTTTTTAATATTTTAAATAAAGTATAGACATCAGCATTCCTGACCTCAGTAAACATCTTCCTAGGATGAGAGTGTGGGTCTCATTTGGGGCTTTTCATTGAGTCCATCAATCTTCAGTTAATACCAGTTGTGTGCTAGAAACTGGTCCAGGAAATGGTGATAGAGAAGATAAACAGTGATTGGCAGACATCATTTAACATAACTTGTGAGAGCAGACAGACAAACAGGATGAAATGAATGACGGGAATGAATGATCTATTAAATAATAATGATGCTTTGGGGAAAATCAAGCAAGGAAGGAAGATGAGGACCTGACAAAGCTTCCCTCGGAGAAGACATGCCAGTTCAGAAAGGAGTTCCAGAACATCCCAAAGAGATGCAAAGCCTTGTGCATTCCAAAGGTGGGACCTTGACCAGCCTGCTCCATACCAGCAACAGAGCCTGAGGGACTGCAAAGAGAACAGGAGACGCCCAAGATGGAAGCAAGACCAGAGCCAGAGGCGTGTTGCTATGGGATCCATGTGGCTGAATGAGAGCACGGTGCCCAGACATGCAGTGCAGTGTGACACTGGAGCCAGGTGGCTCTGAGGGTTCTGAGGGTGCAGCCTTTCCTCAGCAACATGGCCCTGTGAGCAATCCTGAAGTGGCAGATAACTGTCTTTTGTGTAATGTCCACACAAATATGGCACAGCCATGTATTCCTTCTGAAATAAATAGGTTCTTGGTTCAAATTATTTTTTTTTAATTTTATTTATTCATTTTCAAGGAGAGAAACACACACACAAAGAGAGAGAGAGAGAGAGAGAGAGAGAGAGAGAGAGAGGAAGAGAGCACTAGAGCCACCACCTTATGGGTCTGGCTTATGTGGGTCCTGGGCAATTGAACCGGAGGCCTTAGGCACTGGAGGCAAGTGCCTTAACCGCTGAGCCATCTCTCCAGCCCTTGGTTCAAATTATTTTGTTATTGTAGTTCTGAACATTCTGGAATAAGAATTGGTGCACATGGGCAGACAGTGCTAGGAGAGTTCCTAAGAAGGATCTTGCCATCCAAATGCACACACACGCTTGGGTTTCAGTACACGATGTCAAAGGTACTGAGTTCTATTCTTACAGCACTGTCTGAGCATCCTCACTGCTCCATATTAACATTGCTGAGCTGTTGGTAGAATCCATTATAACGTCCCATTATAACATTAAAACTATAAAAAAAGGATGTGATGTGAGTTTTCTACGTAGTTTTAGATTGAATTCCTATAATAATGAAGTGTGATTATCTCTTTATGCTTTAATGAGAGATGGGTATATCACTAACTCATTGAATTTGTCATTTTTGAGCATGTGCAGGTTTGTGTGTGTGAGTGCAATATGCATGTGCCACAGAGCAGGTGTGGCGCTCAGAGGACAATTGCAGGAACCAGTCCTTGCTTTCCACTTTGTTGAGGCGTGGGCTTTGGTTACTCACCACTGCATTTGGCAGGCCGGGTAGCCAGGAGCTTCCTGGGAATCTTTGTTACCATTGCCTTTAGTGCAGTAGGAGCGCTGGGATCATAGCCTCTTGAGGTACCAGTTTGGGCTTTACATCCAGACTCAGATATCTAAACTTTGTAGCAAGTGCTTCATACACTGAGCTCTCTCTACAGCTCCCAAATTGTTATTTTTAATCTTTTTATTTGTATTTCTTCATTAATATATGCTAAGTTTCATGTGGCTTACATGCTAGTTTTCTGAGACCTACATGTTTTGCAATTTTTTTCTTTCTGTTACTTGTCTTTTTATGTTCTTAATAAAGAGAAGCTAATTTTCATGAATTCAACTCCATAATATATTACTTAATTCTTAATGTTTTTATGTTTTGGGAAAATTTTGTCCATTGAGTTCATAAAATTCTTGTATATTTATTTAAATATTTTTGTTATTATTATCTTTGTTTTTACTAATGAGGGATTTATAATATACAGTGTTAATATGGGTCTTATTTATTTTTATTTCAGTACCCAATTGTTCCCAGTCGCATTTATTGAAAATACCATCTTTTCCCTTATGTTATGAAATGCCACAAATAACAACTGTGAAGAATATTGCATCTGGTATTTCAAAATAAAAAGTATGAGATCATTTTAACCTATTTCAAATTTAAAATAATGAAGAACATCTCATAAAAATTTAAGTTATCAAAACTTGCCCATCAAGATACAAGAAACACTAAATAGTCCTGAATCCAATGAAGTTATATTTCTCCTCACCTTCAGGAATGACCACATAAGTTAACTATTAAATGTCATGTGTTTAATAAAGTAAATTAAAAGACTAACCATAGCCAGGTGTGGTGGTGCATGTCTTCAGTCCTAGCAATTGAGAGACTGAGGTAGGAGGGTTGCTGTGAGTTCAAGGCCAGCCTGAGTCTATAGAGTGAGTTCCAAATCAGTGGGGGATAGGGTGAGGCCCTGCCTAAAACAAACAAACAAACAAACAGATTAAAAGTTACAAAAGGAGAACCAGGCTGCAACACATATCAACAACAAAGGGTAACAGTCTATGCAAAGGACTTCAGAATATGGACAGCTATACAAAACATGGGCAGACAGAAATGCAGACAAAGTTTATTTAATGACTCTATCGTGAGAGAATCAGCTTTGATTAAACAAATGAGAAGGGGGATATGCTGTGCGAGAATATGTCAGTGGTGTTAGAGAGGCTTGCATACAGCAAAAAAAGTCAGCTTGGTGAAGAGGGTACACAGACAGCCTACAGTAGGCTTCCCTCACCTATT
Organism: Zapus hudsonius; assembly: GCA_004024765.1. Classification (NCBI taxonomy): domain Eukaryota; kingdom Metazoa; phylum Chordata; class Mammalia; order Rodentia; family Dipodidae; genus Zapus; species Zapus hudsonius. The sequence goes on along the minus strand of PVHP010000295.1, from coordinate 30,602 downwards.
CTCTCTCTCTCTCTCTCTCTCTCTCTCTCTCTCTCTCTCTCTCTCTCTCTCTCTCTCTCTTCTTCCTGAATAATTGTGTAAGTTGCTTCAAGTAGGCACATTAAGGCAGGCATCCCACAAAAGGATGCTGGAGGGCACAGCCACTCACGGCAAGGGTTACTTCTCCTGACAAATAGAAGGAAAGATTGGGGTCTAGTGTGTGGGGCGTGGAGCTGGGGACAAGGGCCTCCTGCCAGGTAAGATAGGCTGGCATGAGCTGTTAGAACCTGCCAGGGACAGGCCTCAGGGTCAGGGTACAGAAGTCTACAATAGAGGAGGTGAGCTGCCAAGGAAAGGCAAATTAGGTGAAGAGGGTTACAGAGAAGGGGAGCACCCTGCCCTGGGGTGATGATACCAGCTGGGCTGCATACAGGGTGATTGGTCAGATAAATAAGTGCAAATTGGTTTTCTCACCCCTGGAGAAGTGAACAGCCAATATGAAATGAGGGACAACCAGAATGAGTGCGAGTGTGAATTCATGATTAAATAACTAGAGGGGAGTGAGAGATGAAGACATGTGAGTACTTTTTACCTCAGCAGTGCACACGGATTCAGATTTTGATTCAGTGCCCTGTTCCCTGGGGCCCCATGAATCCCTCTGGGCCCTAATCCTGGGCACATGAACATGTGCTGGTAGCTTGTGGAAAGGAAAACTTCAGAAAGAGCAGGAACTGGCAGACTGGAGTCTTGTTCTTGGGGTTTCTCTCACGGGCCTCCAAGCAGAAAAAAAGCTACTGAGCCAGGATCTAAGTAATGCATGACAGGAGCAAGTCACAGGTCAGCAACCTGCACCATGGTGAGCGATCTTTACATCCATGAAAGGCCATGGATCCCTAAGCTCGTTCCAAATTCAGTCAGTGAATTATGCTCCATCCTTCCTTCAATTTCTCTTGCTTCTCCCCAGCACAAAGAGAAAATAATCTGGTGGCATTGCCAGTTAGAACCACATATAGGGAAGGCACTCAGTGACCTGGATCTCTTCAAATGGCAATGTTGTGTCTGGTGAGTTGCATGCTGCATCTCCCTTTGCTGAGAAAGTCTCTCTGACACCCTGGGGTTCATCCTGGGAGGTGCCGAGAGCTATGCTCTGGTTGGCTGCTTGCCATTACTCAGGGGATGCACTCACAGAAACAATTCATTAAGGGAAATCTTTTCACCTGTGTTGCTAGAGTCCTCTGAGAATCCTGCCTCTAGTGACTCAGTCGTGACCGTGGCTCCCTTGGAAGTCAACATTTATATCTCCTAATTGCACATTTATGGCCAGTGTCTTGTCTGCACTCTGTCGAAATACACAGTCGGGACTGTTCATCCAGGTTCAGAGCCAGCTATGTCCTGATGGGTTTCTTGGCCATCCTTAGCCAGTCACGGGCATAGGCAGATGTCAGGGACACATGGTCAGAATCTCCACCCAGGGACATTTTATTTTGCCTTTGCAGCTAATTGTGTAGCCAATGGGATATTAAACTAATTTTGAACTGAGCAAACCAACTATACTCTCAAAAATGAAGGAAGTTACAGTCACATTTAGTTCATTACAGTAAATTCTCTATGTGATTGATTCTCTCATTTAAAGGTGGGCACAAAACTCCAGTAATAGAAATGAAAACGTATGTTTCCTTTTTTTTTTCCTTTTTTGGTTATGAAGTACTTACACAAAGTCATATATTTTAATCGTCATAATTTCTTGTTTGTAATGTCACCAATGGAAGAAAATGGGATTTTCTGCAACTTTCAAATTGCCTTTGGTTTTTGTGATGGATTCGTGATTCTAGCTTTAGTTTACTTTCTGTGGTTTCTTCTGCTATAGGATCTTACCTTTGGCCTGGGGTGAGTTGATTCTCTGTTGTTTGTAAGCTGCTAACAATTCACATGAGCCTGTGACAGAAAGGGCATTAGTTTTATCACTTAGACCTTATCCAAGAGCTATTGCTCCTTTTGATGTCAACTATTGAGAGAACATTGGAGAAATACGAGTTTTAAAAAGTGATGCTTTCTGCGAATCAGGGAACTGAGCAGAAGAAGGGGCGGAAAGATTGTGAGAGCCGTGGTGGGGGAGATTATCAGAGGCATGGCACCCCTCAGTAACAACACACTTGGTCCAGAAGAACCAGGCTGAATACTAGGCTATCCATGGGGAGGGGGAGCAATGAGGAATTGGGGATAACAACTCATTGTTGGCCCACTAAACAATGTAACTCATACGGACAATAAAAAAAAGTGATTATGTGGGGATTTTGTTTTGTCTAAATAGATATGGTAAATCCCATAAGTATGTTTCATAATTCCTACTGTTATCTTTAGGAAAACTACTCCATTTCTCTTTTGAATATTTTCTGCCCACAGATGATTCAGTTCAGCAAGCTCTAATAAGTGCAATTGGAAATAGGAAAACTGAGAACAAAGCACAAATATAGCTGAAAATCTGACAATGAGAGACAAGTGATAAAACCAAAATAGCACCAAACATTTTACCAGCCTGGGAAGCAGGCATAGATTGTGTGCAACCAGATCCTGGAAGACGCCCTCACGAAGAGTCTTTGCAAGTGTAGTATGTTGCAGCTCCTCACAAATAGCATTCACATACATTAGTAGATTTAATCTGCTTCACAAGCACACCTGACCTGTAGCCTTCCCTTGAGTTACAGATCGCTGTACTTTACCAGGGGAGTCACTTGGTTCTGATCTTAGCTGCACGTGTGCTCTTAGACAGTGACTACTTTCAAGACCCTGCAAAACAACCAGCATGGCTGCTGACATCCAAGGGATAATTCCACAAAAGCATCTAACTATACCCAGGAGAAGAAAGCGATTGCTATTCTGTGGTGCAACAAATGGTAGCTCAGAGATACCAATGGGCTCAGGGTTGGGTAATTAACAAGTAGAAATGGATCCAACACTCTTTGTCCAGTCAGTTTCTGTCACATGTGATCCCTTTATTTCTATTTTCAGTCTTGATAATTTATCTATAAGCTGACTTAGTCTTTTATAAAAAAATCATTTTATTTATTTATTTGATAGAGTGAAAGAAAGAGAGAGGACAGGCATGCCAGGGCCTCCAACCACTGCAAATGAACTCCAGACACATGTGCCACCTTGTGCATCTGGCTTTATGTGGGTACTGGGGAACTGAACTCATGTCCTTCTGCTTTATAGGCAAGCTCCTTAACTTCTGAGCCATCTCTCCAGCCCCTGACTCAGTCATCATGATTAAAAGCATCATGTCCATGTTCCATTGTATAAGAAGAGATGTTTTCATATCTTTTAAAATATATATTTATTGTCCATAGTGAGTTACATTATTTAGTGGGCAAATAATGAGTTGTTATCCTCAATTCCCCAATGCCCCCCTTCCCCATCTCCAACCAGCTGGATATCCTCCTCTGTGGGTCGTCTGGATCAGTCCTTGTGGCAGGGGACCATGGATAGCCTAGTACTCAGCCTGGTTCTCCTGGCCCAAGTGTGTTGTTACTGAGGGGTGCCATGCCTCTGGATAGTCTCCCCCACCACGGCTCTCACAATCTTTCCGCCCCCTCTTCCGCTCAGTTCCCTGAGTTGTGGTGAGTATTAAGGCTGCTTTAATGTTGTGAGCTTAGGGATCTTTGTGTCGAAAATTGTTGGTTTCTGTCTCACTGGCTTATCCTGTGTTGATTGAATGGCTGTGGCTGTGGGTCCCTTGTTCATCCCATCATTCTCTGCAGGGTTCCATATGGATCCTCCACGATATGACTGTGGTGGCTCCTCTCTTGCCAGGATCTCAGCTTTCTGCCTGCGGTCGGTTGGTAGGGTTAGATGGGCCCCAGCTCTCTCGCTGCATCCTGAAAAATACAAACACAATCTCCATCGGAGAGTGAGATCAGTATAGGTTAACAAATATACACAATTCTGGATTACCTAGATTCTATTTTCAGTAGACTCCCCGTCAATCGCTCCCATAGTGCATCTTTTCTTGGGAGCCCAAGAGTACGGGATCTGGTGCATATCACACTGATTCCCCAGTTCCAGTCACTGGCTTCCCATCACTAAGTGGAATATTTGGCTGAATTTAAAAGCTGTTGTTTGTCTCCCCCAGGCCCAGGCTCCTCCATTGCACTAGTGCTCCTTTCTTGGTTAGCAGTTCTCTCCCAGTAGGAGGTGTGGTCAGCCTACTCATGGCCACAGTCTGTGTTTCATGCCAGTGGTCTCTGTTTACTCCAGTATCATCTGGGGGCTGGATACCATTCTGGACCTTGAAGGGTCTCTCGATGCTGATTGCTAGCATTCTGTGGTTTCTTCAACAACAGGATTTTGCTTCAGGCCTGGGGAGGTCATTTAAGAGCTTGACAGATTTCTGTCTTGTTTTTGGAACCTCATAGGTCAGTTTGGTCAACAGCTCAGTGAGGGAAGGAACCGGTGGCTGGGACCAGGGGTTGTCAGACTGATCAATTATTCACAGGCTTAGACTCTCTCCCCTACTACTCATGACCATATCTTAAAGAAATAAACCAAAATTTGTCCTTTTATAATCATATGGTGAAAAGATTGGATCCAGCTGGAAGAGGTAATCTTCCGCAGTGACCTACTTGAGAGGGTAGGGGTAGACAGTAGAACAACAACAACAAACATATCTTGTCCTGGGTATTGTAGCTTGGAGAAATGTAAAGGAAAAGGACCAAGGGGCTAAAGAGATGGCTTGATTGCAAGCCCTGCTGGCCCAGGTTCAATTCTCCCGCACCCATCAAGAGCCAGATGCTAGAAGTGGCACAAGCATCTAATATTTATTTGTAACAGGAATGTAACTGTACACACACTTGAAAACAAATAAATAAAAAATAGTTTTAAAAATTAAAAAGAAAAAGGACCAGGGATAAATATGAAAAAATGGTTGACTATAATAGTCTTCCTTTCCTTTCACTCTTTCTTTCTCTCGTCCTTCCCTACTCTATGACTCCCTTCATTTTTCTGTCAATTCAGATAAAATCATAGATGTATAATATATTATATAGCAAGACTTTGTACTAAATGTTTTACATAGTCAATTATCCCCCCCCCTTCTACAGAGAACTAGACAGGTAACCTATAGTGAAGAAAAGAATGTGATGGAAATAATGATATTGCTATAAATCAGAGCATTTAATCTTGACTTGAGGAACTCACAAAATTTTCTTGGAGGGATATAGCTACTGATGAAGACAACTTGTGGGTTCAAAGCAATGTACGCATAGGACAATGTGAGAGGGCAAGGGGACTGGGGAAGCAGGGAAAGCTTGTTTCTTTATTAAAATGTTGAAAAGTTGAATAGAGTATAAATAAAATGATGAGGAATGACAGATAAAGAGGAAGCAGGGCGTGTAAGGAATGGGTTTCATGCTGCTGGGAGACTGGGGTGTTGGAAATAAGAATTCTGGAAACCCTCTCCTTGGAATTCTGCTTTTGGACAAGAGCAGGCAGTAAAGGCTGGGCACCACACTCTGAGGGTGCCTGATGGGCAGCGAAGAGCATATTGTCCCCTGGCAATCCTGTTGCTTACTCCCCTCCTCTACAGGGAGTTTTCCTGTGTGACAGCTGAGCATCTCATCTCATCAGCTGGGAGGTTGGAGGCAGGCAACAGCTGCCCCAAACCAACAGATCCCCACAGATGTTATATCTGCTTCCCTTCAGTGTCTGGCACCAGCAGGGACAGGCCTATCTTCCAGCTGTTCCCCGGGCTCCAGGTCAATCATGTTCTGCAGCTGGTTAGCAACCTCCATGACTGTAACTTTCCATCTTCAGAACTTAAGAACACCTGATGACTTATCTCACAGTATTTTATAACTTTACTCTTAGTGTCACTAGACATTGTGACATAGGGCCTCGCAGTACCAGGAATGAGAGTCTCATTGGGGAATTTATAGTTGGCCTGTTTCAGTTAGGTTTGGGGCACTAGTTGCTGTTGAAAATGAACAGTGCTGGTCCATGTCCGAGGGTCACAAAACAGTTGCTTAAGTACTACCTGTTAACCACCACCAAAACGTACCTGTTGAAGATACTTCAGTGGAATATGAAGTATGAGATTATACTAGCATGAGCTACAAATCAAGAATGAAAATTAAAAAAAAACTCAGATGAGTTTAAATTTGTTTCTATTTAAGTTCTCAATTTACGTCTAGAATGGACCAGAATCCATGATTTCTGCAAAATTATCTGAACTCCAGGCAAAGAACTGAAATTTTTGGAAACCAAACCAGATGCCTACCTAGTGGATGCGTGTTGCCATTCATCTAAAGATGAGGACCTTGGAATCCTGAATTCCTGGGCTTCAGAGCCCTGTCCACAAAAATCAGTCTGTGTGAATATGCTGAAAGTTATCACTCACTGCATCAGTTACATTATCATTGCTGGGACAAAATACTCAACCAGAGCAGCTTATGGAAGGAAAATTCAGCTTTCAATTCCAGAGGGTAGGGTCCTTTAGAGAGGGAAAAGCATGACCAGCCTTACCAGGAAGATGGTACCCCATCATCACACCCACAAAGCTGAAGTAGATAAAGAAAGCAAGGTATGGAGCCAGTCTATCAGCTCTAGACCCACCCCTGGTGAAACACTTTCTCCATCATGGCTCCACCTACTAAACCTTCTACAGCCTTCCTGAACAGCACCACCAGCTGGGGATTAAGTATCCAAACACATGTCTATGGGGGGCATTTTACATTCAAACCACCACACACTCCCTCTCACCAAATCCCATTGATTCTAACTCAAAAGTTTGCAATTTTTCTCAAGTATTCGGTACTTTACACTAATTTCCCACAGTTTCCTGAAGCCAAAGAATTATGCAGAAATTGTGTACATTTGGGGATATTTTGCCCTTAATAATTTTAGATTTGTTTCTTTTTTTATAATTTGCTAATTTTTTTAAAAAATAAGCATAAGCTGAAAGGAAGAAAGTTTTTGCTTCATTCTTAAGTAACTGCAATTACTTACAAAGGGTACAGAAGCTCCTGATGGACACCTCACGATTTCTTACACCTTGGAGTTGGATGGCACATCAACCTCATTTTACAGTCTGCTTACTTCCACATAGATACTTGCTTATCACCCCAGCGAGTTCACAACGCCTGTTTAAAAGGGTGTGTCATCTCTGAAGAAAAAGAAATTGGCAAACATCAACCTAGTACTCACGGTCTGAAAGAAGCCGAGTGCCTGTATTTCCATTAATGTCACGTTTGATGATTTTGTGAACTTAGCATGGCCCCTGCAGCACCTCTGTGCATTCTGGGAAAGAATGTTTTAAACCTATAACCCGAGTCAGGTCCAAGCCATTGCTAGAATCAGGACAAAAATGCAAAGCAAGAGGAAATAAAATCTACACTAAAAGAATTACAGGATTTTGTCAATGTTCCTTGTCAGAATTAGGAAATATAGATGGCATTAGATTCAAAATTTGTTAAATTAAAAGCTGATCAAATAGCTGATTATATACAAAATTAACTATTGTTATTGGTTGCTAAATTTTGAAGTGTTTTGTTATATTTTAATAGGTTGCCATCTGCATCATTAAAACCAGTAATAATAATAGCCAGGTGTCTTAGTGCGCACCTTTAATCCAAGCACTTGGGAGGCAGAGATAAGAGGATCACCATGACTTCAAGGCCACCCTGAGACTACAAAGTGAATCAGTCATCCAGGGCTAGAACAAGACCCTACCTCAAAAAAGGCAGTAATATTATTAAACTTTTTGTTTTAGACAGATTATATATCATCTTTAAAGTGAAAAGTACACGGGAATGAGAAGACAAGATTGTCTCCTGGAAATCAAGCTAAAGACACCCTCAAGGTCATCCTCATCCAATATTCACTCAGTATTCATCACGGCATCTTGCTGCCTAATAAAAACGTGAGGCTTTCTTATTCCCTTGAGTGTGCTATAATAAAATGCCCTATACTGATCAATTTACAAAGGTCAGAATATTATTGGTCATAGTTCTGGAGGCTCATAAGTACTAAAGGCACCAGGAAATTTTGGATTCATAGGTAGCAACTTCCTAGGGATGCAAGGAACAGATGAGCTTCCTCAAGCCCCTTACATAAAGACACTAATATAATTCATGGAGGCAGAGTCCTCATGCCATCATCACCTCCCCAAATCCCACCTCTTAATACCATCACATGGGAGAATAGCTTTCAATGCATGGACCACAGCCAGCAGGAATGCTTCACACAGCCATGCTCTCAATTACATTAGTGAGCAATTAGGCCAGGACAAGCAAGTCTACTATTATGGGAGAAATTACTCTTATGTGAATACAGAGATCTAACTAGTCCAGAAGCTAGTCTTTGGGTGAGTGATGTTTCATCCTAAGACATTCCACCTAAAATCATACACACTTGAGAATCCACAGACCTGGCCCCAGGAAGCATGGTATGTAGGTATAGGTATAGGAGATGCTGGGGGTGTGTTTCAGTCTCAGGACAGTGTGCATCCCAGGTGGTTGGGTGTGTGACTCACAGTCATGCTCCAAAGTTTGGGAAAGAGCACAGATCCATTTCTGAAAACAACCTTTGTGGAATTCTGCTTTTCTCAAACATGCCTGCCAAATGACTGAAATTATGACTGTAGTAGCTTTCCCTTGATTTGAGAAGTTACTTAGTGGTGGGCAGACTCAGAATCTCTGGAGAGTTTATGCTGGCTTCCCTGCACCCCTTCCTAAATGAGCACAAGAATATCCTCTGTGTCCTTGCCCATATGCCTTAAAAATACTGGCAGTCATGTGTACAACTCATCAATCTCCCCCATTAATTCACTCAGAGCTAGTGCTAGACAGCAGATGGGCAAAAATGTGCTTCCACCAGCCAGGCTCTTCCCAAAGACAGCACAGCCACTGTCCCAGGCCCAAGGGCTGGAATCATCCTGGGAAGGTGGTAGATCCTGGTCTGCTTAGTAGGTGGGTGCTTCTCTATATCAGCTCACACCAGGAAGGGAGGGCAGTGAGTGGCTCCCTGGACAACTCCACTGCATCTCCTATGGGACCACAGATCACTGTCGTTGTCTTTGTATATCAGTCTTTGGAGATACACAAGGGACATGGATGTGTAGTAGGCTCTTCTGTTCTCTCCATCTGGGCACTGAAATACAGCAGAGAAGACTGGGAAATTCTCACATGATCTGGATTAGAGACAAAGTGTGGCAAGAAGAAAGAGTCCTGTTGGGGACAGCAAGTGGTATGTACTACAATACCAGAAGAAGGCTATTCCAGAAGGATGCATTATCCTTATTTAGGACATACTCAGAGCTAAAATGGGGTTATTACTATAAAACATTACCTTTCATATCCCTACCTCTTAGGTGCACCTCTGTTGTTTTTCCTGGGTCAAGGTGGAAGACTATACTTGATTCATCCAGTTAAACCAAAAGGTACCACATCTTAACATTGTGACGGCAAGCTGATCAATCACTTAATCAGGTTCTTTGCTGGTCACTGACTCCGATTTGGTTGGTAAAAGTAAAAAAGTAAAAAATAAAGATACCATCTTGAGACACTCAGACCTCCAGAGGAACAAGGACCACAGAATCAGCCCCTGTCCTGCAGCCAAAACTGCAACTGCAGAGTAAGCCATAGAGCCAGGGGAAATAGTGCTGAACCCTGCCCAGTGCCAGAGAGATGCTCCGAGGGTGACTGATAAGGAGCCACACTGGGAGAAATATAAGCATTTTACCAGTAAACAAAGGATGTTTTGTGAAAGAGTTGTATATAGAAAAGCTGATAGATATCACAGCACAGCTTCACAAAGCAAGCACAAGGATCCGAGTTCTATCTCCAGTAACTCCATAAAAATACTGGGCATGGTAGTGGCTAATGAGAGAAGCCTTCTCAAAGGAAGTGATCTGTATAACTGAAGAATGACACCTGAGCTTCTACACACAAGCACATACTTGTGCATACACACTCACAGACACCCATGCACCCATTCACATACAAATATGCATGCATATACATATTTACAAGGAAAAACAGTTCTTGTCATATACTGCAATGCTTTTGTTTGTAATGAAGGACTGGTGTAACTGGGCCACTGGAAATGTCACTATAGCCGGCCAGGTGGCAAGACTCTGGAAGAACAAACATTGTCCCATAGTCTCTTAATAATGTTAATTAAGCACTACAAATGGACCAGTTGTCTTCCTGTAGACACTGGAAATGATATCCACATTCTCATCCGAGGCCAACAATGGCATATTGGGTAATATGAAAATGTTCAAGGCTTATCCAGAGTTGCTCTCTTCCCTGAAGTTCTGACTAGTTACTGGCTCTCCATCCAGGCGCCTCCCTCTCTTTCTTGTGAGTCTTCTGTGTAACACACACTCGGAATCGAAGGAAAGAGATGTTGTCTTGTATGCAGCCCACAAGTGCCCAAGAATTCACTTTAAAGTCAAGAGCTCGGGGACTGAACTGGGCAATCCTGAGAGCACACACAACTAACTGCATGTGTATCTTCCCTTTTTTTTTTTCTTTATCTGTAATGTGAGTTTAATGATTAGAGATTTGTGTCACAGAGCAAATGGGTGAAAGCGTATAGAATGTTTAGTAGAGTGAAACCTGCTTGCTAAACACCAATGCCACCCTGGTACAGCAGGCACGAAGCACGATCAAATCACACTGCCTACTCACTTGCCTTTGAAATATGCCAACGTTTTTGTATTGTTCTATAAGATACGAAATAATCCCAATCAAAAGATGGTTCTAACCACACCTGCTGCTCAGTTTAGAGTCTCCCTCAATGAGAAATATTGAGAATTGACAAGCAAATGAATTCTAGCTAATTTCACATTGCTGTTAAAGGGGGGTATTTAGAGAATACACTATTGATTCTAGATTCCTCATGGCATTCTTTTGGCCCCATGACCAGTGAGAAAGCAATTTCTAGGTAATCAAGCATGCTTTCATAATCAATGAAATAGATCAGAAGTCCAGGAAGAACAGGGCTGCCCGTCAGCTACTCATGTATTAGTTGTGGTTACAATGATGTCTGCTAACAGTCTAATCAGAAACTCCTAGAGGTGGGTGGTGAGTCTTCAGACTAGAAGCAGTGGGGCACTGATGAGTAAGTACCACCTTCATGCCATTCAGCCTGGCTTCCATCTTGCAGCCTTATGCCCTGTGTTCCTGCATGACATTTCAAACTTGAAATTGTCCTGCTTTATCTTCTGCTCTGTGATTTCATGAGTAATCTCACTCCCTATCTCTGGGGCATCATTCAGAGAAATTGGGCTGGACGTCTCTTGGAGATATGGAGTGAATAGTCCAATCAGAGGGTATCCAGTGGTCTACATATTCTGGAAAGTTTGGAATCAAGGGACATCACCGGAATAGCTATCAAGGCCGGAGGATGGAATTAAGAGGAAGTGGGAAAACAGAGCCTGCTTCCCCATTAGCTTTGGCTGACCAGCTGGCAGTGGGAAGGAGAGGGCTTCCTAAGTAAATGTCCACCACAGGAAAGCATCCAGCAGCTCCACCCTGGCCTTGTGGTTCTGTGGGTCCAAGGCACACTCAGGAAATGCATGAAATCACAATGATAGGACACATAGGTGGCTGGTCAATTGAGTTTCTGACACATTCAAGAAATGACAATTATAATAAGATAATAATAGTATAATAGGCATAATTATTTCCTGAATACTTAAAAAGTGTCATGAAGTTTACCAACAGCTTTGGATAAATACTCCTGCATTTGCTTTATCCCATGTTACCTGTGTGGAGGGTTTTCTGTAGTTGCTGAACACGTGGACTGATCATCTGACATTGCAGCCATTGGGTGGATCTAGCCAGTGAACTGGAAAGAGATGTGTCATTTCCAGTCAGAGCTAAGCACAGGCAACTGAAGGACTTTCACTGACCACATTCCTTTGGTGGAGATTACCTGGACCTCTAAGTCATGTAGTGGAAAACAGGTACTTTATGAGAATTCTTTGTTTATTTGTTTGTCTGTTTGTTGAGGCAGGGTCTCACTATTGCCCAGGCTGACCTGGAACTCACTCTGTGGTTACAGGCTGGCCTTGAACTCATAGCAATTCTCCTACTTCTGCCTCCCCAGTGCTGGGATTAGAGGCATTTTACCGACCATGAACTTTGGGAGAGCAAAAATAAAATATGTATGAAGTCCCTGGATTGTTGAGGTTTATTTATCACAGCAGCAGAGCCTATTGAACCCTAAGCTGAACCAAGGGGAAGACTCAGTCACAGAAGTAGAAAATGGTAGGACCCAGCTTTGGAAGCTGGTCAGTCTTACTTCATGGGCAAGCATATGCTTAGCATAGCCTATGTCTTACTGAGAAATTCAACCAGCCCTGCCTCCAGGAATCAAAGCAGAGGGAGAGTTCCCAGTGAGCAAATCTGCAGATAGACAGATGGTTTCCCATGCATGCATGCAAAGGACCCAATGGGAGGAAGCTGTTACAACCCCTTCCCAGTTTTGTGACTTCCAATATTGATCTATCTTCTATGATCTATGTCCTAGGTTTTTTATGTTTTTCTTAGAAATAATTTTTAAACATGAATTCACTTCCCTTGTTGAGGAAAAAGGCTAGGAACATGAGCAATTTCTGCATGTTAATTATAGCTTCAGTGCAGAAATAATAGTAAAGTATATAAAAATTTGTGAAGCATAAATATTCACCAATAAAAAGGGAACATAGTGGAATGTCCTAAGTGCAGAATCACTGGTTAGGTCACTTAAGCTCACACTGCTACACACCAAAGACACTTCATTCAGGACAGGGGTACAGACATGGGTGAGAAAAAGCTGTGCACATGCTTTATAAATGCAGATCACATTCAAAGGTGCACAACCCTGGGATCACTTGGCTTTCAAGTCTTCTCCTCCCTTTGTTGATTATTAATATTAATGTCCCATTACTTTCTGTTTCTTCCATTTCAAAAATCGATTGTAAGAGAACCATGAAGTGTGACTGGCAGTTTGGCTTGTTTGGATTCCTGCTTGTGTGTTAGGATGTTATACTTTTAGGGAAAGTCTTGGAATACTAAATTTTTGTTAATGACATTGCCTGCAGAAATTTTAAGTAAAATTTTTACCTTCTTGTGTAAAATACATGGGCCCTTCAAAGTTCAGGTATGTGTATTAAAAAGTATATTTTGGAGACAGAACACTTGTAATTTAGATCTCAGTGATGCAATCACTTGCCCTTTTGCTATTTCTGGGTGATCTTTAAATTATCAAATAGAGAATGACACTTTATCCCAACCAACTACTGAAAAACCACTTGGGTCTTTCTCTATGGCAAACACTATTGTCACTGCTCAGGACATCTCTTGGAGGTATGCCAGCAACTATTTCACCTTGACCAGGCACTCTGTTAGGATGGCAAGAAGACCTGGCCAGGCAGGTGGCAAAGGATGGGCGTCATTATATCTGTGAACTTGATGCTCACTGGGGAGGAGAAGGAAGCACTTGCTTTCTCTACCATTGGATCACATTACACAAACAGAATTTGACTGCCTGTTGGCAGGGCAGCATCTGCCACACTGCTGGTCCCTGGTGTACCCATCATGTTTTGTCCAGCACAGTGATCCCGAAAAATGGATCAGGCTGGGCCTGCTAATGCATGATGTAATTAGCAGAGGGATTTAATTATCAGCACATTTCATGTGGGATTACCGTGCCATGCTATCTTCACTTCTCTCAGGCCAATTAGAAGCGGAAAGAACCACAGCGCCAGAGTCATCCAAAAACAGGAAATGCACTTGCTCCTCTCTTACCCATGAGCCTAGAATAAGCATGGCTTGTGGTACTTGCTCATTTCAATATATGTATGATAGATTATTGAGCCAAATGGACCTTCATCTTCTAACCACCACCCCAAAGTCAATCTCATATCATTCAAGGATACTTTCACTAATTAATTATTCTTAACAATTGTATACATGCATATAACCCATCTTTATCATGTTTACCCTCTTTATCTTCTCTTGTCTCCCTTCTACCCTCATGGTAACCCCCATTTTTCATAACTTGTCCCCCCTCTCACTTTCATGTCTTATTTTGTGACTCACTAAATTTAATTGGGATTTCCTGCTTGAGTATGGATCAGGGCTTATTTCTAAGAGCATGGGCAACTTAGTAGTATCTACACAACTGAAGAAAATGAGTCCTCCTGTCCCTCTCCCAGAAACACATAACAGCCAATGACTGTTCGGGGAGAGGTGTGACCTCATGAGCTCCTTCTCCACTCATGATGGAATGTTGACTGGTCCAATTTTGTGCAGGTAAGCTAGATGCTATGACATGAGCACAAAGACCATGGCTTTTTGAAAGAAACTCTATACCGATGATACCCATTTATTGAGTGCTAGCTGCTTATACAAAACCTGTGAAGATAATGATAACCAGATATACTTTTATTCCTCCAGCAATGGGCCATGTCAACAATGAAGCATCATCCTCTGGCTTTCAGATGGGTTAAAGTAAGATGCAGTTTTATATTCAAATTCTATGCTTACCGAAATAAATCAATTAGCAGTAGTGATTCACTGGTGTCGATAATTATGCATTACTAGAAAAGCATACTAGGAAAGCTGCTACAGTGACCATAGCTGAAGAGAGCTTGGAATTGACTGCTACACACAGCAGCACATAGTTATCATAAAACGTTTACATTCATAACTGTCAAGTGACCCATGTGGATTAAGGAACAGACCAAAATGTTCTGTCAATCCCTAAGGGCAAATGGAAGAACTTCTATAAAAGAAGTGAAAATAGAAGCAAAAGAATCAGAACAAAGAATACAGTTAGGAAGATCAAATCTCTAACACATAGAGGAAGAAATCTCCCTGGGTTGACTCTGAGAGTCAGAGTTTCTGCTTCAGAGGCAGGTGCACTAGCACATAGCTGCTATCCATCCCAGCACTAGGCAGGCAGAGGAGGAGCACTGTGAGTCTGAATACAGCATGGGCTACATAGAGAGTTCAAGGCCAGCTTGTGTGTCACATGAGGCCCTTGACTCAAAATAAGAAAATTTCTATTTTATAGTCTTTTGGGCTTTCACCCTCTTTGTGTTCCTACTTCAAATCTTTCTCCACAATGCTTCCCACCTGGCATACTACACACTCCACGGGAGTTTGCCAAACAGCTGCTGCTCTCAGTTAAGAAGACAGAATCCTTGATGAAGACTCTGTTGATCAATAGAACATGGCATGTAGACATTGCTACATACCAAGAAAATTGCTTTCAAAAGACTAACTATGGGTACAGAAATGGCTTAGTGTGTAAAGTGTTAGTCTCACAAGTGCAAAAACTTAAGTCCTAACCTTGCCCAAAGGAAAAAGCCAGGGTTCTGGAAGGCAGAGACAGGCAGATCTCTGGAGCAGGCTGGCCAGTCGGTTTAGCCTAATCAGTGTGCTCCAGGGCAAGGAGAGTGCCTGTCTCAAAAAGAGGTGGATGGTGTTCCCGAGGGTGACAATAAAGCTATACGTGTGTGTGTGTGTGTGTGTGTGTGTGTGTGTGTGTACACGCGCACATGTGTGTGTGTGCATAGACACCCACATATATGTTTTATTTATTCTTGTTTTCTTATGAAACTACAATATAGGTACTCCAGTGATGCAAATAATACACTTTTCCAAATCCATAAAATACCCTTTTTTGTTGCAGGGTATGATTATTGAAGGTATCGCTTGTTCCATTAATAATAACTTTTATAGAGACTTGTTCTCCATCTTAAGTATCCTCTGAATCACAAGGGTGAGATTACAATAGAAACATTAGGGAATCCATAGGATATTAGTGCAAAATAACCTTCCTTGCCAAAGGACTTTCACTCAAGGCCTGAGGAAGACACTGTAATACTTGGACAGGCTTCCAGGAACTGGAAAGGATGTCAGTTCATCCTGACGTGGACTTCTTCCTCTTCTGTCCAGAAGGAAGGACCTGAGAGAGAACTGATAATAGTATCAAATTTTCTGGCTTTTGATTATTTTAATAATAAAATAAGAATTCTTTTTTTATTTTTTTATTGTCCATAATGAGTTACATTATTTAGTGGGCAAACAATGAGTTGTTATCCCCAATTCCCCAATGCCCCCCTTCCCCATCCCCATCCCCAACCAGCTGGACATCCTCCTCCGTGGGTCGTCTGGATCAGTCCTTGTGGCAGGGGACCATGGATAGCCTAGTACTCAGCCTGGTTCTCCTGGCCCAAGTGTGTTGTTACTGAAGGGTGCCATGCCTCTGGATAGTCTCCCCCACCACGGCTCTCACGATTTTTCTGCCCCCTCTTCCGCTCAGTTCCCTGAGTTGTGGTGGGTGAGTATTAAGGCTGCTTTAATGTTTTGAGCTTAGGGGTCGTTGAGTCAAAAATTGTTGGTTTCTGTCACCCTAGTTTATCCTGTGTTGATTGAATGGCTGTGGCTGTGGGTCCCTTGTTCATCCCGTCCTTCTCTGCAGGGTTCCATATGGATCCTCTATGATATGACTGTGGTGGCTCATCTCTTGCCAGGATCTCAGCTTTCTGCCTGCAGTTGGTTGGTAGAGTTAGATGGGCCACAGCTCTCTCACTGCATCCTGAAAAATACAAACACAATTTCCATCGGAGAGTAAGATCAGTCTAGGTTAACAAACATACACAATTCTGGATTACCTAGATTCTATTTTTAGCAGCCTCCCCGTCAATCGCTACCATAGTGCATCTTTTCTTGGGATCCCAAAAGTATGGGATCCTGTGCATATTGCCCTAAATCCCCAGTTCCAATAAAATAAGAATTCTAATCCAGGAAATTTTAAATGTTCCTTTTAATCCTAGTGACAACAAGAGTGAAAGTCACAAAGTCCACCAAAGCCACCATGACTCCAAGTGGCTCTTAAATTCAAGCCACCAGGAGAACATACATCTGATTATTTCTAGCGCAAGATAGCAAGGTTACTTTTTCCATAGGAGAGGCCACCCAAGCATGGTGTGTATTTATAATGAGATTATATTGCTCTCTTAGGGTTTTTTTCTACCTTTTCAAAACTTTGCCTTTTTTTCTTCTTCTTTTTTTTCTTCTTTATTGTTCATAATGAGTTACATTGTTTAGTGGGCCAACCATGAGTTGTTATCCTCAATTCCCCATTGCCCCCCTTCCCCATCCCCAGTCAGCTGGATATCCTCCTCCTAGAATGCAAAAATACCATATTTGACTGGAAATGCTTTCACTTTTATATTAAAACACAGAATTTAAAAATTATGGAACAAAGAGAAGAGCCCTAATCAAATTTTCCATGTTTGATTTGGGGCCAGTGGCTTATTCTCATGGTGGCTAATTTGTTGTTTGAATCTGGGATGGAAAAAAAAGAACCTTCTTTTCTTTTCTAGCTCTTTCCAGAGCAGCCAGGTGGATAAATAGACTCAAGTTAGTGCAGAGAGCTTAGTGCAGTACAGAGAGGATGTCAAAGGCTGAAATTTCCCTCCCACCACCATGCTCCCTGTCAGCTCTACACTGCTGTGAGGTCGGAAAAATCACAGTCCATGTCATCCCAGCAAATATCCATCTCAGAACTTGCTGCCGCCTACCAGATACTGTGTTAGTGATGGAATTAGGAGCCCCTTTCTCCAGAAGCTCACAAATTCACAAAGATGTAACCATCACCTTCTTATCCAGTTTCACAGTCACAACCATGTCCTCAGGCTGTTTTATAAACAGTAATTTGGAAGTGTTTCTTAGAAGGTTCAAACTGTTTGGATGGGACAGATAGGGGAAATAAAGGAAACTATAATTTCTATTTTTTTAAATTGTGTGTGTGTGTGTGTGTGTGTGTGTGTGTGTGTGTGTGTGTACAGACTAGTTGGCACATGAGCTTTTCCTAGACTTGACTCTTACTGTTCTAGGGGCTTATGTCACAGATGCATGTGACCTTTTTTGTGTATTTATTTGATGGGTGCTTGAGTACTGAAACTTGGCAGCAGGTCCTGCAAGCAAGTAGCTTTAACTGCTAAGCCATCTCACCAGCCCAAGGAAATTACAATTTATGTAGTGTGTTTAGCTGGGCGTGGTGTCGCACGCCTTTAATCTCAGCATTCGGGAGGCAGAGGTAGGAGGATTGCCGTGAGTTCAAGGCCACCCTGAGACTATGTAGTGAATTCCAGGTCAGCCTGGACTAGAGCAAGACCCTACCTCGAACCCTCCCCCCCCAAAATAAAATAAAAAATAAAGTGTGTTTAAAGCCAATAGAGCTCAAGAAAAGTTTCAGAAATAAGACATGAATACAAAGCAGTGACGCTCCCCCAGCTGATAGGGACACTTCCTCTGTTTCAGCACCTCTGTCCTGTCTTTCCTGTTTTAGGAATGAATTCAACCAGTGTCCATGAGACCAACTGTTCCAGCTTTGCTTCTAGAAATGTATAACCATGGATCCAGTCAGTGTGTAGAAGGAGTCCCCAGGGGAGTAATGGGTGAGGGATAGGAATCCAACATTTATTGTTCTTACTTTTATATAAAAGTTTAATCAATCAAAGATGGCATGATTTATTGCATATTAATGTAGTTGCAGAAATATTACTATAACACATGCAGATTTAGTTAGTCAAAGATGGTAATGAATGGATAATGAACACTCTTTAGGTCTGCATGAATGATCTCATTTTAGGTTGACATAATTCTATGGTATAAGAACTGTCTTCATCAATATTACAATCATATTACAAGCAACAACCCCAAGGCAGGAGAACTGACTTACACCTGACCTCAGCAGTGATGAGCCACAGGAAGTCAAATAAAGAGTTGCCTCAGTCTCTCCTGTCTCTTGTCTCTCCATGATCCTTTGGGACTCTTTGAAGTTCAGTGTTTTTGCTAGGATGGTGTCTGCCTTTAAGCTGAAGAAAACCAGGCATTAGAGGCTACTCTGTGTGTAGCAAGAGGGTGATGGATAAATAAGTCACTGAGTGAACTCTAGGGGACACTAACTGAAGAGTCTGGTTCATGCATACTCTTAAAAAAAGGTTACAGATCAAGTTAGCTGAAGTTAACAGGAACATAAAGAATGAAACTAAGGTCAGTCAGAAGCCCAGTGAGTTATGCTACAGGGTACTAACTATGTCCTATGGGGTACTGACTGTGAGCTTCATGAAGCAGGTGCTTCTAACCGACAGTGTTACACCTAGTTATGAATTCCAGTGCTTACCCTTGGGAAACTTTTTTAATCAGGCTATGCCTTGCCTTGTGATACTCCTTATAGGATAAAACAGTGGATTTTCAGGCTGTGTATTACTTTTAGAAACTTTTTTTTTGAGATACAGTCTTGCTCTAGACCAGGCTGGCCTGGAATTCACTATGTAGTCTCAGGGTGGCCTTGAACTCACAGAAATCCTCCAACCTTTGAATCCCACGCACTAGCATTAAAGGTGTGTGCCACCACTCCCTGCTTTAGAAACTCCATTTTCCAAGCAGTATTTGACCCCATTTGAGGGCAAACACAGAAGCAGGGTGACTCTGTCCCTCAGTGGGCATATAAACACTAGCATCTGCACAGCACCACCCACAAGGCACACACTGGGAAATGATATTACCAGTAGTGAAAAATGATAACACCTATAAATTTATCAAATAAATCAGATCCATAGGAACACGAGTGTATTAAAATCATATCATGAAAAACAAGACTGAGAATTTATCAAACATAGCAAGCCAATGAAATGGTGCATCAGCCTCCCCTGGACTCCGTAATGAGAAGGACACCTAGCACTGTGAGAGCAATGGTCCCCACTGAGCTTTCATCTGACCATTTGTCATGTACTTATGTCAGGGACCAATGGGCAGAAAATTCCCAAATCTCCCAAGGGCTTCAACTCAGCTCTGCTCTTATTGCTGATATTTCTATGTATATGTAGACCACATGTTGTCTGCCAATCTTCCTGTCTGGACCCAGTCCTTCATTTAGCCTATGGCCTCCATGGTCTTACACCTCACCTGAAAGCTGGACTTGACCCTGAGGCTCAGATCAAGGATGTCCTTGTGGGTTGAATTTGAGTTGGCTCAGACAGCATCTTCAACAGGGGTGTAATTCTCTTAGCTAATCCCCTGCAGTGATTTGTACCTGTTTCACCCTCCTCTGGCAGAGCCTCTTGGGAGCTCCTTGAACCCTCGTGTGGCCTCCCTAACCTTTTGTAGCCGTTTGTAATCTGTGCACACACATCTACATAGAAATTTTTACTTTGTGATATACAAGGTGTGGTCTAAGAGTTAGTAGTTAATACTGGAATAAAAGCACATGGGTCTGCCTCAGCCAGCTATCTGACCAATCCAAAAAATGGATATAGTATGAGAATCTATTAATAAATTGTGACACTTAAAAAGATACAAACATGCCCATCTATGTTTCTGACAAAGCATTCTCATGATACAAAGTCATGCCAACCTGAAATTTATATGTAGTCCAAGACAAGGCTTTAGAACCCCAGAGCTCTGGGTTCACATCCCAAGGTGACTTGTGTGAGGTGACACTTTCAGGTCATTTACCTCAGCCTCAAAACACTGGCAGTCCTGGATATAATTTCTAAGAAGATGCAGGAAGTCTTTTCCTTATCTGCACCATTCTTGTTTTTATTTCCTCTTCCTTTGCTCCAATGTCAGCACCAAAGCTCCTGTAAATTCACTCTCTTGAGACCCGATTGTCTAAAAATAGATTAAAACATCCCTTTCAGGTGCCTAATGTGGTGGAACACACCTTTAATCCCAGCACTCACGAGGCTGAGGTAGGAAGAAAACTGTGAGTCCCAGGCCAGCCTGGGGCTATAGAGTGAGTTCCAGGTCAGCCTGGGCTAGAGTGAGACCCTGCCTCAAAAAAACTTGCCTTTCATCTCTATGTGGGTACTAGGCGTCCACTCCATTCCAGGAGCTGTTGTGATGAATGAGTGAAGCTCAGTGAGGGGCAGTCAGCTCTGGTCTCTGAACATGTGTTGCTCCCATTGTCCTAAAGGAACAGTGTAAAGATTACCAGGTAGCTTCCATTGAGAACAGTTTATTTAAGTGGAAATGACTACATTTCTTTATTGAGTATGGCTTGGGGACAGAGTGACTTGTGAACAGTATGGCTTGGTGGAGGTGTTACTTGGAACAATATAATAGTGTGACTTGGGGACAATGTAGCTTGTGGATAGTGTGGTTTTTATTTGGCCTCTGTCAGTCCTGTGTCCAACCTCAGCTCAGTCACACTCTTTTGGAGTGTTCCCTGAGTTGTCAGAAGTATAAGAGCAGACATCTGCTTCTTCTGGGTATGCTTCATTGCCAAGGATGTGACTCCATGGTGTTTATGTCAGAGCAACCTATCCAAACTCTGTCCACTTCTCGTGGTGTAGTATATTCCCCAAATGAGCTATAAGTAAAAGACTTGAAAAGTGTATGGAGGGATGAATGAAGAAAGAAAGAAGGGAGGAAGGCAAGAGGTGAAAGGTATAGTATTTGACAATGTCCCGTGCACTTTACCCTAAGTATTGTGTTTACAGAAGTCTAGGGAAGGACTCTGCATGTTCAAAGCACTTAGAAGGATATTTTTGTTTCATTTTCTATTTTGGTTAGAATATTAGGGCTCCGATATTTGCAAAAATTACATTCATTTCTTTGGGGAAAGTAATTCAACTTCTCATTGTCATTATGTTGTTTTATCTTGTTTTATTTTTCCTTATAATCCATTCTCATGGGGTTTTTGTTACATTATTATTATTATTATTTTGATTCAAAACATGTTTTAATATCTGTTTTAAAATGTCTCTGTTGATTTCAGTTGCATTGGAATCTCCAAGTTGTATATGGAATTAAACCTGATGTCCACTCAATATCAAGACATTATTATTTTTAAACAGTAAAGAAGTAAAAATGGGTGTTGGGTTTGTAATCAGATGAGAAAAAATATGTGAATACAAATTTGTCTTGTATCAATTATGGTACTCGTGGTAACCTATTTCTAAGTTTGATTTTCTAACCAATATGATTGCTATACAATTTAGCTCTAATAGTTTAGTTTATATAATTTCTGCAGTTTATTAGATTTTGCCTGTGTAGTATATTGTAATTATTGTATGGGAAAATATGGTATGCTATCAATATTACTACCACCATTAGCAGTAAGATATGGACCCTGCCTTCCAGCAGTACGCAGAAATGGCTGTAAAAATAAATGGTCCAAACATAGATACACATGTTGCCATAGAGACTAGTGACCACCTAGACTTCTGCTACTCTGATTGGAAGATGACAGCATCAAGATACTGGCTTGTATAGTGACCCTATGTTGTGTGCCCTGGAGTCCACCTTCCAACTAGCTCCACCTTATTTTTCCTTCTACTAATGAATTCAAGTTCACAGACTTCTTGCAGGCATTCAGATGTCACCCTCTGATTATTGTAATGTGATCTCTCTATGGCTGTGTGTGTGTGTGTGTGTGTGTGTGTTAGTATTTATGCATGTATGTGCACCAGCCTAATTGAGTGAGTGTTAATTGAAGCAACACAGCTAGAGTTTCTGGAAGCCTAATCAACATCCTCAGTCCCTCCCTTAGTCTTTGAATGCCTTGCTGCTGTTTCACAGGGGCATGGTTACGTTGGGTGACTTCTTCCTCTATTCAAGAGTGCTGAGGTCTTGGGTGTGCTCTGGGATTCCATTATACCCCTGACTTATTTGTTTTTCTTTCTTTTTTTTCTCAACCAAATAATATAAGGTTTATTTTAATTAAAATTTTTTACAAAGTTCATCATAATTTATTAAAGTTAACTCTCTTGGTATCTCTATAACCCCATAGCTTCTCTTGGGTCCCCTCCAGTTATGCTTGGCTTTTATTTATTTTTTTGGTTTATTATTTTTTATTATTTATATTTTTATTGTCCATAATGAGTTACATTATTTTTTTATTGTCCATAATGAGATACATTGTTTAGTGGGCCAACCATGAGTTGTTATACCCAGTTCCTCATTGCCTCCCTTCCCCATCCTCAGTCAGCTGGATATCCTCCTCTGTGGGCCATCTGTATCAGTCTTTGTGGTAGGGGATCATGGATAGCCTAGTATTCAGCCGGGTTCTCCTGACCCAAGTGTGTTGATACTGAAGGGTGCCATGCCTCTGATATTCTCCCCCGACGGCTCTCACAATCTTTCTGCCCCCTCTCCCACTCAGTTCCCTGAGTTGTGGTGGGTGAGTATTAAGGATGCTTTAATGTTGTAAGCTTAGGGTTTTTTTTTGTCGAGAATCGTTGGTTTCTGTCTCACTGGCTTATCTTGAGTTGATTGAATGGCTGTGGCTGTGGGTCCCTTGTTCATCCCGTCCTTCTCTGCAGGGTTCCATATGGATCCTCCACGATATGACTTTGGTGGCTTATCTCTTGCCAGGATCTCAGCTTTTTGCCTACGGTCGGTTGGTAGGGGTATATGGGCCACAGCTCTCTCACTGCATCCTGAAAAATACAAACACAATCTCCATCGGAAAGTGAAATCAGTATATGTTAACAAATATAAACCATTCTGGATTACCTAGCTTCTATTTTTAGTAGCTTCCCTGTCAGATGCTCACATAGTGCATCTTTTCTTGGGAGCCCAAGAGTATGGAATCCGGTGCATATTGCCCTAAATCCCCAGTTCCAATCAAGGGTTCCCCCTCACTGAGTGGAATATTTGGCCAAATTTAATAGCTGTTGATTGTCTCCCCAGGCCCAGGCTCCTCCATTGCACAAGTGCTCCTTTCTTAGTTTGCTCTTCTCTCCCAGTAGGAGGCGTGGTCAACCTACTCATGGCCACAAACTGTGTTTCATGCAGTGGTCTGTTTACTCCAGTTGTCATTGATCAGCTTCCCCTGGCAGCTTATGTAGTGCCTTCCAGCCCTGCACTAACTGCCATCTGGGGGCTGGTTACCATTCCAGACCTGGAAGGGTCTCTCAATGTTGATCGATGGCATTCTGTGATTTCTTCAGCAATGGGTTTTTTGCCTCAGGCCTGGGGAGGGCATTCAAGAGCCTTGAAAGAATTCTGTCTTGTTTTTGGAACCTCATGGGTCACTTTGGTCAACAGCTCAGTGAGGGAAGGAACCGGTGTCTGGGACCCGGGGCTGGTGTCTAAGAACCACTCTTTTAACACTGAATTCAAGGATGTATTTCATAAGAGGTAGATTAACAAAGGCAACTTAAGGCATGACTGTGAAATCCTTTCTAGTTGATCAAAATGTCATTCCATCACTCCCCCTGGATCCTGCTTTCTTTTCCATAAATATCCACAATCATATTGAATACTTGTGTAGAAAAATCAAGAAATCTCACAATGCATGATTACTCAAGATATAATCTCAGAATTCAGAAGGTTGAGGCTAGAGGGACAGAAGTTGGAGGCAGGCTTAGGCCCCATAGCTAGATGCCATCTCAAACCCTCTCTCAAAACAAAAATAACCTCAAAGACATCTCTTAAAATGATATCAGTAGTTATCCCTGGATACAAAAACTTATCCGAGTAGCTAAAAACACAGATTGTGTATGTCATCTCAGAATTGTTGAAAGAAACCTGTCTTCAGTCAAAATATTCCTTTCACACCTCATCTGTATGATTTCTGCAGTTTACTAGTCACTAGTAAAGACACCACTCTGGAGCGACAGCCATCATGGTCACAACATGAGTCTCCAAAGAGAATTTTATTTCTACTTTACCTTCTTCCTTTGTGGATTCACCTAAGATTTAATCTCTCAATATAAATATAACCTTTCTACAGTCTAGCAGATGCAATGCCAAAAAAGTGACTCTAAGGAGTCACCCACAGACCTTTGCAGCAGATGGAGTTAGAATCCTGAGACATTCAATAGGAAATGAAGGAGGACCAGGCCTTCTTTGCTAAGGAGCCATAACAAGGCAATAGGTAGAGGGTTGAAGGTTTACAGTATGAGTTATCCATACAGTGGATAAATTAGTACCCCGAGAGTCAAGGAGACCCCAGAAGAGTGTAAGCTGGGGTGGGCCAGGCCATGGAAGCAATATGCCTGTCAATATAGGGAGGAGACAGAAGGACATCAAGGGGACTGGAAAGGTTTTGGTGTAGTCTGCATTTTCTCTAATTTAAAGCTATGTTTAGAATAGACAGCAGGCCAACTTAAGCCAAGGTGCAGCCTGCTGGTGTAAGATCACCATGGCTACTTCTCAAGAGCTTCACTTCTGTTGTAGTCAGCCACATACCGCTAGGATGAATCTTCAAGCCAGGCACAATTTGGGGGAGGAAAGTATTTATTAAAACTACAGATTGAGGGGAAGTTCTGTAACAGTGAAAGAGGCTGGCCCTCTTGCACAGGTCCAAGCAGAGAGAGAAACCCATCACCAATATCACACACAGAACAGCAAACAGGCAGGAGGGCCAAGGAGAGAATTTCTTCCCCTTTATATAGGCTTAGGGTGGGGTCTTGCAACCCTATCCCAGACTTAATGGCTTCCTGAGTCTCTGGAATTTCCTTCCTTCATGGCCCACACAGGAAAGGATGTTTATTTCTAGCTTCTTTGAGCTTCTTTACATCTTGCCCATTTCTGAGAGGCTGCCTTCCTGTAAACATCCTCAGAGACCCACCTAAGATAATTTAAAAGAGCCAAGTTGACAAAAAACCTAACCATCACAACTTCCTCTTTTTTTCTGCTTTTATTTATTTAATTTTTGGTATCTTTATTATGAATAAGTATATACATTACATGAGCAAATCTTGTGAATGTCTCTTCCTCTCTGTCCCCTACCCCCAGGGTACTTACTGGTGTACTTACTGGATCAGTCCATAGGTTAGGGGATTATGAACTGCACCAGAGGAAGCCAATTTTTCTTTCTTTCTCCACCGCCCTTTGTGCATTGTTGCCAAGGGGGCAATGTCTCTGGATATTCTCCCCCTCCATGGCTCTTACAATCTATCTGCCCCCTCTTCCGCTAGTTCCCTGAGTCATAGTAGGTGAGTTTGAGTCTGCTTTGTTGGTGAGATCTTAAGTATCTCTGGATCTTTGCCCTGGGTTGTGATGGGTATCATTGGTGTCTGTCTACACTGACCTTTCACTTTCTCTTTTTTAAAAACATATTTGTTTTCAACAATTAGATACACTGTATGAACAAATCTTATGATGGTACTCCATTTCCCTCCTCCCTGTCCCCAACCCACTGGAGGCCCTCCTCAGTGGGCATACAGGATCAGTCCATGGGGCAGGGGGTTATGAATTGTACAAGCAGTAGCCAGCTTTTTGTTTCTTTGTGTGTTGTTGCTGAGGTGGTTGATTGCTCTGGATATTCTCCCCTACCATGGCTCTTACAATCTTTCCACCCCCTCTTCTGCTTAGTTCCCTGAGTCATGGTGGTTGAGTTTTAAGTCTGCTTTATTGTTGATATATTAAGAGTCTCTGGATCTCTGCTTTGGACTGTGTTGGGTATCCTGGGTATCTGTCTCCATTGTCCTTTCCTGGGTTATCTGAGTTGCTATGGAGGTAGCTCTCTTGCAGACTATGTGGGAGCAATTATTCTTCCTGTCACAGCAGAGGTAGGGAGGCAGATGCTCTGTTGCTTAACTTCAGGAAAGATTTGTGGTGGACCCATGTCTGATGATCAGCAGATATTCCAGGATAGCACAGCCTATCTCTGTCCTCTGGGAACTTGGTAGATGAGGAGGTCTGCCAATAGCTAACCAACTACTTGTAGGTGATCTGACTGAATGTGAACTGCCCTTAAGGTACTTCGAGGAGAGCATTGATAGAGAATCAGGACAGAGTGCCTCAGACTGGTACCACTGCCTTAGACGGTGGATGGGCACCAGATGTAGGGACTATTCTTTGTATCCTGAATTTTTGTCAGTATATATAGGCTTTATGATTAGGTACTAAATGGCATCTTCTCACCACCCCACACATTACATCAATATAAGGTGTCTTCCCACATTGTCCAGTGTCCACAGGGGCCGAGATTACTTCTGTGAACAACCCAGGCATATGATTGTACCCAGGAAGAGCTAAAGATAAAGCTGCATGACAGATACCGGTGTGATGTCTCGTCCAGCTGGCTTTCCATCAGGCCCCAGTGGAGAACGCTGAGGGAACAAGCCTCACATTCTCTTCTCCATGCCTGGGAAATTCTTGTTCCCCAGTGCCCAGGGGAGAGCTGGTTGATTGTTCCTTTTAAAGTAATCAAAGCTGAACAAATTGCAGTCAGAAAAAAAAGCCCTTCTCTCTCATTGAATTCAGTTTTAATTGTCATTGAGAAAATTAAGAGAACATGATAAGAGGTAAGACACATGAGGAAAGCCGACAGAGAAAGCAGGTGCTGATTTCTTCTCATTTAGCAGAGAGTGAAAAGTAAATGAGCATCATTTACCAAATAAACCACAGGCACCAGAAGCACCCTTGACTATCCACTAAACCTATCCTCTAAATCAGGTGGATGGATGCTGAGAATGAAAAATGCCCTTCACAGCTGGCATTGTGGCACACACCCACATCCCAGCACAGGAAGCAAGAGGGTCAGGAGCGTCAACTCAGTTACACAGTGAGTTTGAGGCCAGCCTGGGTTATGTGTAACTGTCTTATAAAAAGTAATAAAAAGAGACATAAATTATAATTTTGGAAATGGTTAATATTTATAATTGTGGAATAATTTTTAGCCTATAAAGAAAAGGTTATGTTGTTAACATTTGATGTATTTCAAACTTATCTAGCTTTGTGTTTTTTACATATTTAAATATTATCAACTTCTTATCCTTTTGTTTTTATTTAGTGACAAATTTTATACATGTATATAATACATTTTAATCATATTGCCCTCTGTGACCCTCCTCCTCACTTCCCTTCTGCTAAACTCAGTGATTACCCCAAAGCCTTTCATCTATGAAGCTGATTAAAAATACAATATATGGGCTGGAGAGACAGCTCAGCTGGTAAAATGCTTGCACCTGA
Organism: Zapus hudsonius; assembly: GCA_004024765.1. NCBI lineage: Eukaryota > Metazoa > Chordata > Mammalia > Rodentia > Dipodidae > Zapus > Zapus hudsonius. The sequence continues at coordinate 2,691 of PVHP010000295.1, read as the reverse complement.
ATTTGATCATCAATACTCATGTGAAAATACCAGGTATGATGATATGGAAGACAGAGATAGCAGAACCCCTGGGGCTCACTTGCCATCCACTCTAGGCTAATTGGTAAGCTCCAGGCCAATTAACGACCAGGTCTCAATGAAAGTGGAATGCATTCTGAGAATGACACCTAAGGTTTTCCTGTGGCCTCCACATGCGCATGCACCCCTACACACACACACACACACACACACACACACACACACACACACAGAGCAACATGCATGTACATGCACAAACACGTGCAGAAAAAAATGTACCATTTCAGAATACCAATGTCCTCTGAAAAGGTACATATATGATACATTAGACAGTTTTTGAAAGAGAAAGACTTCATGAAAGAATCCTCTTCAGCAGATCTATGCCAGCAGGGGACACTGCTTTGGGTAAGTGTGCAGATGTTTCCTACACACCCAAATAGCAGAAGTTAATGCATTCATGAATATATTAACATCAAGTGAGGGCATGTCTCATGCACCATTCACAACTCAATGTCAACTCCTGGGCAAAGGCTGGGGACACCTAGAAAGGCAGACCCCAGGCAAGAGGACAGTTTGTGGAGAAAGAGAAGCTTATCTGCATAGGAGCTGAGGTTGCAGCACGCCCTGCTCAGCTCCCACTTCATTCCCTTCAGCCCTGCTGTCCACACCCTGCTCAGTGGGGCATCTCCCTAGGCTACATATGGGAAGCCTAAGAACATTCTTTAAACCTAGAAGTTCCCAGTCTCTCCCACCTGGGGTGGTTTGAATGTGAATGTATGACCCCCTCTAACCCCCCCCCACACACACACACAATAGCTTCAGGTATTTTTGATTGAAGTTAACCTTCTTGCTTAAGTCTCCTGCAGCCAGCTGGAGGTGATGTCATGGAAGTTGGATCTTAGAGACCAGTCTTAAGGTGGGTTTAGGGGTGGATCTTAATTCCAGTTCAAAGGTGTGGAGAGAGCAGTTTGAGCTCTGGTGGTTTGTGCTTACTTATGGTGCTGGCTATTTGTTGGTTTCTCTCTTTGCTTGGCTCTATGAAAGGGATCCAGCTTTTTCCACCCTTGATGAAATCTCCCCTAGATGTGTAAGCCTAAAACAAACCCATTCCTTCCATAAACTGTGGTTGGATGTTCCTCCTAGCTGAGTAAAATACCGCCCCAGGCAATAAATCTGCATCTTTGAAAGGGCCACAATGTAAGAGAATTTTTTATCTTCTCAATGGATTCCAGGAAGTGAGTGTTGAATGACACCTACAGTCAAACCTTCAAATCTCTATTCCAGTAAGTTTCCAGGGAATCTACTGAAATATGATTTCCCAAGACTATCAAGGAACTGAGCTCAGTTTGGGTTAAATGTAGTGGGGTGAGCTGAGGATTAGAATTTAGACAATGCCCAGCAAAATTCCAATGCACTCCAAAATTTAAGGAGACCCAAATTCTTGTCTACAAAGTTAAAGAATTAAAATCATAGATAACCAGATATTAAGGTTATTAATATATAGTGGGAGACTTTATTTAAGGGAACATGGGGGAGTTACAGAGTTCTCCAGCCACCAGTGTGGGGAGAAAATGTGGAGAGTTTTATCAGAATCGATACTATTCAGCTAAACAAGCAGGAATATCATGAGAAGGAAAGATTCAGGTGGAAGAGAAATTCAGCCTCTCACCACAGGTTGTGGTGTGGGGTTGGAGAGACCTTACCAGTCCCTAGAGAGTCCTTCTTCTAGGCCATGTGTGTGAGGAAGAGACAGATTTATCTGATCAGTGAGTATTTCCTGCTCCAGGTAAGGAGAGAGACTGGTGGTTGGTTTATACCTGACCAATCAGTTTTAGCACCTAGGTTTTGAGCTCTAGCTAGATACATCCACTCAAGGGAAGAGGGTCTATGGAGCTTGCCTGAAACTATCACATAAAGCTGTTAGAATGGAAATGACCATGAGAGACCACTCTGAAAGGAAAGGTTTTAATAGGAGGAAAAGCGAGCTGCCGGGCACTTTTGCCAAGGGTGGCGAAAAGGCGCGCGAGACAGGTTTAGATCAGGGTTTTAAAGGGAAAAACGTTCAGGTTGGGGTCTGGTAGGTCACATGAGGTTGGGTGCGGGGCTCAGGGGGTCACGTGCTCTCAGGATCAGGAGGGGGTCGGAAGGACAGTCTCTGGGAAGGACAGTCTCTCAGGCCAGGTGTTGTTTCTTGTTTACGAGAGGAAGTCTTTATCTTTGATCTTTGTTGATACTGAGTCTGGGTTGGGAAGAGGATCAGGGCGCAGCCTGAATTCCCACCTTACATCCCAGCCTTTTGTTATGGATTATGGGTGAAGTCTCTCAGTGAGGCTTCTTCCTGCTGAGAATGGGGCGAAGTCCAGGGGGGCTGGGATGAGATGGCCAATTTTATGGTCCGGGATGAAGTCAGGCTCAGACGTGGTGACAGGCTTTGTCAGCTGTTAGCAGATCCAGAGCCCTTTGATTCTGTAGGACAACAAATGCTAAAGAAGTGAACTGTTCTTGTAATGTAAGGCCTCTGTGGAGCCTTGTAGAGAGCTTTTCATAGGAGAGAAGGCTATGGCCTAGCCCCCTCTGCAGCCAGCCCAGTGGCAGCTATAAAGCCGCTAAACTTACCCCTACCATGACAGGCAAGTGAACAGCTCTTTGGGTGCGGTGGCCTCATTGGGGGAG